>CAMPDV010004821.1:0-35737 GCA_946699065.1 Loxodes magnus
CTCTGAATCACTGGATATAGCCACAACATATACAACATTAGTGTGACCACTCATGGTCTTACAGGTACCTGTCTTGACGTCCCATAGTCTCACCGTATAATCTACACTTCCCGATACGATGAACTCTGAATCACTGGATATAGCCACAGATGATACCTAATTAGTGTGACCACTCATGGTCTTACAGGTACCTGTCTTGACGTCCCATAGTCTCACCGTATAATCTGCACTTCCCGATACGATGAACTCTGAATCACTGGATATAGCCACAGATCATACCTAATTAGTGTGACCACTCATGGTCTTACAGGTACCTGTCTTGACGTCCCATAGTCTCACCGTATAATCTACACTTCCCGATACGATGAACTCTGAATCACTGGATATAGCCACAGATGATACCTAATTAGTGTGACCACTCATGGTCTTAAAGGTACCTGTCTTGACGTCCCATAGTCTCACCGTATAATCTACACTTCCCGATACGATTAACTCTGAATCACTGGATATAGCCACAGATCATACCTAATTAGTGTGACCACTCATGGTCTTACAGGTACCTGTCTTGACGTCCCATAGTCTCACCGTATAATCTACACTTCCCGATACGATGAACTCTGAATCACTGGATATAGCCACAGATCATACCTAATTAGTGTGACCACTCATGGTCTTACAGGTACCTGTCTTGACGTCCCATAGTCTCACCGTATAATCTGCACTTCCCGATACGATGAACTCTGAATCACTGGATATAGCCACAGATCTTACATAACTAGTGTGACCACTCATGGTCTTACAGGTACCTGTCTTGACGTCCCATAGTCTCACCGTATAATCTGCACTTCCCGATACGATGAACTCTGAATCACTGGATATAGCCACAGATCATACCTAATTAGTGTGACCACTCATGGTCTTACAGGTACCTGTCTTGACGTCCCATAGTCTCACCGTATAATCTACACTTCCCGATACGATGAACTCTGAATTACTGGATATAGCCACAGATCATACATAATGTGTGTGACCACTCATGGTCTTACAGGTACCTGTCTTGACGTCCCATAGTCTCACCGTATAATCTACACTTCCCGATACGATGAACTCTGAATCACTGGATATAGCCACAGATCATACCTAATTAGTGTGACCACTCATGGTCTTACAGGTACCTGTCTTGACGTCCCATAGTCTCACCGTATAATCTACACTTCCCGATACGATGAACTCTGAATCACTGGATATAGCCACAGATCATACCTAATTAGTGTGACCACTCATGGTCTTACAGGTACCTGTCTTGACGTCCCATAGTCTCACCGTATAATCTACACTTCCCGATACGATGAACTCTGACTTACTGGTTATAGCCACAGCATATACAACATTAGTGTGACCACTCATGGTCTTACAGGTACCTGTCTTGACGTCCCATAGTCTCACCGTATAATCTGCACTTCCCGATACGATGAACTCTGAATCACTGGATATAGCCACAGATCATACCTAATTAGTGTGACCACTCATGGTCTTACAGGTACCTGTCTTGACGTCCCATAGTCTCACCGTATAATCTGCACTTCCCGATACGATGAACTCTGAATCACTGGATATAGCCACAGATCATACCTAATTAGTGTGACCACTCATGGTCTTACAGGTACCTGTCTTGACGTCCCATAGTCTCACCGTATAATCTACACTTCCCGATACGATGAACTCTGAATCACTGGATATAGCCACAGATCATACCTAATTAGTGTGACCACTCATGGTCTTACAGGTACCTGTCTTGACGTCCCATAGTCTCACCGTATAATCTACACTTCCCGATACGATGAACTCTGAATTACTGGATATAGCCACAGATCATACCTAATTAGTGTGACCACTCATGGTCTTACAGGTACCTGTCTTGACGTCCCATAGTCTCACCGTATAATCTGCACTTCCCGATACGATGAACTCTGAATCACTGGATATAGCCACAGATGATACCTAATTAGTGTGACCACTCATGGTCTTACAGGTACCTGTCTTGACGCCCCATAGTCTCACCGTATAATCTACACTTCCCGATACGATGAACTCTGAATTACTGGATATAGCCACAGATCATACCTAATTAGTGTGACCACTCATGGTCTTACAGGTACCTGTCTTGACGTCCCATAGTCTCACCGTATAATCTGCACTTCCCGATACGATGAACTCTGAATCACTGGATATAGCCACAGCATATACAACATTAGTGTGACCACTCATGGTCTTACAGGTACCTGTCTTGACGTCCCATAGTCTCACCGTATAATCTGCACTTCCCGATACGATGAACTCTGAATCACTGGATATAGCCACAGATCATACATAATGTGTGTGACCACTCATGGTCTTACAGGTACCTGTCTTGACGTCCCATAGTCTCACCGTATAATCTACACTTCCCGATACGATGAACTCTGAATTACTGGATATAGCCACAGATCATACATAATTAGTGTGACCACTCATGGTCTTACAGGTACCTGTCTTGACGTCCCATAGTCTCACCGTATAATCTGCACTTCCCGATACGATGAACTCTGAATCACTGGATATAGCCACAGATCATACCTAATTAGTGTGACCACTCATGGTCTTACAGGTACCTGTCTTGACGTCCCATAGTCTCACCGTATAATCTACACTTCCCGATACGATGAACTCTGAATCACTGGATATAGCCACAGATCATACCTAATTAGTGTGACCACTCATGGTCTTACAGGTACCTGTCTTGACGTCCCATAGTCTCACCGTATAATCTGCACTTCCCGATACGATGAACTCTGACTTACTGGTTATAGCCACAGCATATACAACATTAGTGTGACCACTCATGGTCTTACAGGTACCTGTCTTGACGTCCCATAGTCTCACCGTATAATCTGCACTTCCCGATACGATGAACTCTGAATCACTGGATATAGCCACAGCATATACAACATTAGTGTGACCACTCATGGTCTTACAGGTACCTGTCTTGACGTCCCATAGTCTCACCGTATAATCTGCACTTCCCGATACGATGAACTCTGAATTACTGGATATAGCCACAGATGATACCTAATTAGTGTGACCACTCATGGTCTTACAGGTACCTGTCTTGACGTCCCATAGTCTCACCGTATAATCTACACTTCCCGATACGATTAACTCTGAATTACTGGATATAGCCACAGATCATACCTAATTAGTGTGACCACTCATGGTCTTACAGGTACCTGTCTTGACGTCCCATAGTCTCACCGTATAATCTCTACTTCCCGATACGATGAACTCTGAATCACTGGATATAGCCACAGATCATACCTAATTAGTGTGACCACTCATGGTCTTACAGGTACCTGTCTTGACGTCCCATAGTCTCACCGTATAATCTCTACTTCCCGATACGATGAACTCTGAATCACTGGATATAGCCACAGATCATACCTAATTAGTGTGACCACTCATGGTCTTACAGGTACCTGTCTTGACGTCCCATAGTCTCACCGTATAATCTGCACTTCCCGATACGATGAACTCTGAATCACTGGATATAGCCACAGATCATACCTAATTAGTGTGACCACTCATGGTCTTACAGGTACCTGTCTTGACGTCCCATAGTCTCACCGTATAATCTGCACTTCCCGATACGATGAACTCTGAATCACTGGATATAGCCACAGCATATACAACATTAGTGTGACCACTCATGGTCTTACAGGTACCTGTCTTGACGTCCCATAGTCTCACCGTATAATCTGCACTTCCCGATACGATGAACTCTGAATCACTGGATATAGCCACAGATCATACCTAATTAGTGTGACCACTCATGGTCTTACAGGTACCTGTCTTGACGTCCCATAGTCTCACCGTATAATCTGCACTTCCCGATACGATGAACTCTGAATCACTGGATATAGCCACAGATCATACCTAATTAGTGTGACCACTCATGGTCTTACAGGTACCTGTCTTGACGTCCCATAGTCTCACCGTATAATCTGCACTTCCCGATACGATGAACTCTGAATCACTGGATATAGCCACAGATCATACCTAATTAGTGTGACCACTCATGGTCTTAAAGGTACCTGTCTTGACGTCCCATAGTCTCACCGTATAATCTGCACTTCCCGATACGATGAACTCTGAATTACTGGATATAGCCACAGCATATACAACATTAGTGTGACCACTCATGGTCTTACAGGTACCTGTCTTGACGTCCCATAGTCTCACCGTATAATCTACACTTCCCGATACGATGAACTCTGAATTACTGGATATAGCCACAGATCATACATAATGTGTGTGACCACTCATGGTCTTACAGGTACCTGTCTTGACGTCCCATAGTCTCACCGTATAATCTACACTTCCCGATACGATGAACTCTGAATCACTGGATATAGCCACAACATATACAACATTAGTGTGACCACTCATGGTCTTACAGGTACCTGTCTTGACGTCCCATAGTCTCACCGTATAATCTGCACTTCCCGATACGATGAACTCTGAATCACTGGATATAGCCACAGATCATACCTAATTAGTGTGACCACTCATGGTCTTACAGGTACCTGTCTTGACGTCCCATAGTCTCACCGTATAATCTGCACTTCCCGATACGATGAACTCTGAATCACTGGATATAGCCACAGATCATACCTAATTAGTGTGACCACTCATGGTCTTACAGGTACCTGTCTTGACGTCCCATAGTCTCACCGTATAATCTGCACTTCCCGATACGATGAACTCTGAATCACTGGATATAGCCACAGATCATACCTAATTAGTGTGACCACTCATGGTCTTAAAGGTACCTGTCTTGACGTCCCATAGTCTCACCGTATAATCTACACTTCCCGATACGATGAACTCTGAATCACTGGATATAGCCACAGATGATACCTAATTAGTGTGACCACTCATGGTCTTACAGGTACCTGTCTTGACGTCCCATAGTCTCACCGTATAATCTACACTTCCCGATACGATGAACTCTGAATCACTGGATATAGCCACAGATCATACCTAATTAGTGTGACCACTCATGGTCTTACAGGTACCTGTCTTGACGTCCCATAGTCTCACCGTATAATCTACACTTCCCGATACGATGAACTCTGAATTACTGGATATAGCCACAGATGATGCCTAATTAGTGTGACCACTCATGGTCTTACAGGTACCTGTCTTGACGTCCCATAGTCTCACCGTATAATCTACACTTCCCGATACGATGAACTCTGAATCACTGGATATAGCCACAGATCATACCTAATTAGTGTGACCACTCATGGTCTTACAGGTACCTGTCTT
This sequence comes from Loxodes magnus, assembly GCA_946699065.1. NCBI lineage: Eukaryota > Ciliophora > Karyorelictea > Loxodida > Loxodidae > Loxodes > Loxodes magnus. The sequence goes on from CAMPDV010004821.1 coordinate 5,365, forward strand.
GACGTCCCATAGTCTCACCGTATAATCTGCACTTCCCGATACGATGAACTCTGAATCACTGGATATAGCCACAGATGATACCTAATTAGTGTGACCACTCATGGTCTTACAGGTACCTGTCTTGACGTCCCATAGTCTCACCGTATAATCTACACTTCCCGATACGATTAACTCTGAATCACTGGATATAGCCACAGATGATACCTAATTAGTGTGACCACTCATGGTCTTACAGGTACCTGTCTTGACGTCCCATAGTCTCACCGTATAATCTCTACTTCCCGATACGATGAACTCTGAATCACTGGATATAGCCACAGATGATACCTAATTAGTGTGACCACTCATGGTCTTAAAGGTACCTGTCTTGACGTCCCATAGTCTCACCGTATAATCTACACTTCCCGATACGATGAACTCTGAATTACTGGATATAGCCACAGATGATGCCTAATTAGTGTGACCACTCATGGTCTTACAGGTACCTGTCTTGACGTCCCATAGTCTCACCGTATAATCTACACTTCCCGATACGATGAACTCTGAATCACTGGATATAGCCACAGATCATACCTAATTAGTGTGACCACTCATGGTCTTACAGGTACCTGTCTTGACGTCCCATAGTCTCACCGTATAATCTGCACTTCCCGATACGATGAACTCTGAATCACTGGATATAGCCACAGATCATACCTAATTAGTGTGACCACTCATGGTCTTACAGGTACCTGTCTTGACGTCCCATAGTCTCACCGTATAATCTGCACTTCCCGATACGATGAACTCTGAATCACTGGATATAGCCACAGATCATACCTAATTAGTGTGACCACTCATGGTCTTACAGGTACCTGTCTTGACGTCCCATAGTCTCACCGTATAATCTGCACTTCCCGATACGATGAACTCTGAATCACTGGATATAGCCACAGATCATACCTAATTAGTGTGACCACTCATGGTCTTACAGGTACCTGTCTTGACGTCCCATAGTCTCACCGTATAATCTGCACTTCCCGATACGATGAACTCTGAATCACTGGATATAGCCACAGATCATACCTAATTAGTGTGACCACTCATGTTTTACAGGTACCTGTCTTGACGTCCCATAGTCTCACCGTATAATCTACACTTCCCGATACGATGAACTCTGAATTACTGGATATAGCCACAGATCATACATAATGTGTGTGACCACTCATGGTCTTACAGGTACCTGTCTTGACGTCCCATAGTCTCACCGTATAATCTACACTTCCCGATACGATGAACTCTGAATCACTGGATATAGCCACAACATATACAACATTAGTGTGACCACTCATGGTCTTACAGGTACCTGTCTTGACGTCCCATAGTCTCACCGTATAATCTACACTTCCCGATACGATGAACTCTGAATCACTGGATATAGCCACAGATGATACCTAATTAGTGTGACCACTCATGGTCTTACAGGTACCTGTCTTGACGTCCCATAGTCTCACCGTATAATCTCTACTTCCCGATACGATGAACTCTGAATCACTGGATATAGCCACAGATCATACCTAATTAGTGTGTGACCACTCATGGTCTTACAGGTACCTGTCTTGACGTCCCATAGTCTCACCGTATAATCTACACTTCCCGATACGATGAACTCTGAATCACTGGATATAGCCACAACATATACAACATTAGTGTGACCACTCATGGTCTTACAGGTACCTGTCTTGACGTCCCATAGTCTCACCGTATAATCTGCACTTCCCGATACGATGAACTCTGAATCACTGGATATAGCCACAGATCATACCTAATTAGTGTGACCACTCATGGTCTTACAGGTACCTGTCTTGACGTCCCATAGTCTCACCGTATAATCTGCACTTCCCGATACGATGAACTCTGAATCACTGGATATAGCCACAGATCATACCTAATTAGTGTGACCACTCATGGTCTTACAGGTACCTGTCTTGACGTCCCATAGTCTCACCGTATAATCTGCACTTCCCGATACGATGAACTCTGAATCACTGGATATAGCCACAGATGATACCTAATTAGTGTGACCACTCATGGTCTTACAGGTACCTGTCTTGACGTCCCATAGTCTCACCGTATAATCTGCACTTCCCGATACGATGAACTCTGAATCACTGGATATAGCCACAGATCATACCTAATTAGTGTGACCACTCATGGTCTTACAGGTACCTGTCTTGACGTCCCATAGTCTCACCGTATAATCTCTACTTCCCGATACGATGAACTCTGAATCACTGGATATAGCCACAACATATACAACATTAGTGTGACCACTCATGGTCTTACAGGTACCTGTCTTGACGTCCCATAGTCTCACCGTATAATCTACACTTCCCGATACGATTAACTCTGAATCACTGGATATAGCCACAGATCATACCTAATTAGTGTGACCACTCATGGTCTTACAGGTACCTGTCTTGATGTCCCATAGTCTCACCGTATAATCTGCACTTCCCGATACGATGAACTCTGAATTACTGGATATAGCCACAGATCATACCTAATTAGTGTGACCACCTCATGGTCTTACAGGTACCTGTCTTGACGTCCCATAGTCTCACCGTATAATCTGCACTTCCCGATACGATGAACTCTGAATCACTGGATATAGCCACAGATCATACCTAATTAGTGTGACCACTCATGGTCTTACAGGTACCTGTCTTGACGTCCCATAGTCTCACCGTATAATCTACACTTCCCGATACGATGAACTCTGAATTACTGGATATAGCCACAGCATATACAACATTAGTGTGACCACGCATAGTCTTACAGGTACCTGTCTTGACGTCCCATAGTCTCACCGTATAATCTGCACTTCCCGATACGATGAACTCTGAATTACTGGATATAGCCACAGATCATACCTAATTAGTGTGACCACTCATGGTCTTACAGGTACCTGTCTTGACGTCCCATAGTCTCACCGTATAATCTGCACTTCCCGATACGATGAACTCTGAATCACTGGATATAGCCACAGATCATACCTAATTAGTGTGACCACTCATGGTCTTACAGGTACCTGTCTTGACGTCCCATAGTCTCACCGTATAATCTACACTTCCCGATACGATGAACTCTGAATCACTGGATATAGCCACAACATATACAACATTAGTGTGACCACTCATGGTCTTACAGGTACCTGTCTTGACGTCCCATAGTCTCACCGTATAATCTACACTTCCCGATACGATTAACTCTGAATCACTGGATATAGCCACAGATCATACCTAATTAGTGTGACCACTCATGGTCTTACAGGTACCTGTCTTGACGTCCCATAGTCTCACCGTATAATCTGCACTTCCCGATACGATGAACTCTGAATCACTGGATATAGCCACAACATATACAACATTAGTGTGACCACTCATGGTCTTAAAGGTACCTGTCTTGACGTCCCATAGTCTCACCGTATAATCTACACTTCCCGATACGATGAACTCTGAATTACTGGATATAGCCACAGATCATACCTAATTAGTGTGACCACTCATGGTCTTACAGGTACCTGTCTTGACGTCCCATAGTCTCACCGTATAATCTGCACTTCCCGATACGATGAACTCTGAATCACTGGATATAGCCACAGATCATACCTAATTAGTGTGACCACTCATGGTCTTAAAGGTACCTGTCTTGACGTCCCATAGTCTCACCGTATAATCTACACTTCCCGATACGATGAACTCTGAATCACTGGATATAGCCACAACATATACAACATTAGTGTGACCACTCATAGTCTTAAAGGTACCTGTCTTGACGTCCCATAGTCTCACCGTATAATCATAACTTCCCGATACGATGAACTCTGAATCACTGGATATAGCCACAGATGATACCTAATTAGTGTGACCACTCATGGTCTTACAGGTACCTGTCTTGACGTCCCATAGTCTCACCGTATAATCTGCACTTCCCGATACGATGAACTCTGAATCACTGGATATAGCCACAGATCATACCTAATTAGTGTGACCACTCATGGTCTTACAGGTACCTGTCTTGACGTCCCATAGTCTCACCGTATAATCTGCACTTCCCGATACGATGAACTCTGAATCACTGGATATAGCCACAACATATACAACATTAGTGTGACCACTCATGGTCTTACAGGTACCTGTCTTGACGTCCCATAGTCTCACCGTATAATCTACACTTCCCGATACGATTAACTCTGAATCACTGGATATAGCCACAGATCATACCTAATTAGTGTGACCACTCATGGTCTTACAGGTACCTGTCTTGATGTCCCATAGTCTCACCGTATAATCTGCACTTCCGATACGATGAACTCTGAATCACTGGATATAGCCACAGATCATACCTAATTAGTGTGACCACTCATGGTCTTACAGGTACCTGTCTTGACGTCCCATAGTCTCACCGTATAATCTACACTTCCCGATACGATGAACTCTGAATCACTGGATATAGCCACAGATCATACCTAATTAGTGTGACCACTCATGGTCTTACAGGTACCTGTCTTGACGTCCCATAGTCTCACCGTATAATCTACACTTCCCGATACGATGAACTCTGAATCACTGGATATAGCCACAGATCATACCTAATTAGTGTGACCACTCATGGTCTTACAGGTACCTGTCTTGACGTCCCATAGTCTCACCGTATAATCTGCACTTCCCGATACGATGAACTCTGAATTACTGGATATAGCCACAGCATATACAACATTAGTGTGACCACGCATAGTCTTACAGGTACCTGTCTTGACGTCCCATAGTCTCACCGTATAATCTGCACTTCCCGATACGATGAACTCTGAATTACTGGATATAGCCACAGATCATACCTAATTAGTGTGACCACTCATGGTCTTACAGGTACCTGTCTTGACGTCCCATAGTCTCACCGTATAATCTGCACTTCCCGATACGATGAACTCTGAATCACTGGATATAGCCACAGATCATACCTAATTAGTGTGACCACTCATGGTCTTACAGGTACCTGTCTTGACGTCCCATAGTCTCACCGTATAATCTACACTTCCCGATACGATGAACTCTGAATCACTGGATATAGCCACAGATCATACCTAATTAGTGTGACCACTCATGGTCTTACAGGTACCTGTCTTGACGTCCCATAGTCTCACCGTATAATCTGCACTTCCCGATACGATGAACTCTGAATCACTGGATATAGCCACAGATCATACCTAATTAGTGTGACCACTCATGGTCTTACAGGTACCTGTCTTGACGTCCCATAGTCTCACCGTATAATCTGCACTTCCCGATACGATGAACTCTGAATCACTGGATATAGCCACAGATCATACCTAATTAGTGTGACCACTCATGGTCTTACAGGTACCTGTCTTGACGTCCCATAGTCTCACCGTATAATCTACACTTCCCGATACGATGAACTCTGAATCACTGGATATAGCCACAGATGATACCTAATTAGTGTGACCACTCATGGTCTTACAGGTACCTGTCTTGACGTCCCATAGTCTCACCGTATAATCTGCACTTCCCGATACGATGAACTCTGAATCACTGGATATAGCCACAGATGATACCTAATTAGTGTGACCACTCATGGTCTTAAAGGTACCTGTCTTGACGTCCCATAGTCTCACCGTATAATCTACACTTCCCGATACGATGAACTCTGAATCACTGGATATAGCCACAGATGATACCTAATTAGTGTGACCACTCATGGTCTTACAGGTACCTGTCTTGACGTCCCATAGTCTCACCGTATAATCTGCACTTCCCGATACGATGAACTCTGAATCACTGGATATAGCCACAGATCATACCTAATTAGTGTGACCACTCATGGTCTTACAGGTACCTGTCTTGACGTCCCATAGTCTCACCGTATAATCTCTACTTCCCGATACGATGAACTCTGAATCACTGGATATAGCCACAGCATATACAACATTAGTGTGACCACTCATGGTCTTACAGGTACCTGTCTTGACGTCCCATAGTCTCACCGTATAATCTCTACTTCCCGATACGATGAACTCTGAATTACTGGATATAGCCACAGATCATACATAATGTGTGTGACCACTCATGGTCTTACAGGTACCTGTCTTGACGTCCCATAGTCTCACCGTATAATCTACACTTCCCGATACGATGAACTCTGAATCACTGGATATAGCCACAGATGATACCTAATTAGTGTGACCACTCATGGTCTTACAGGTACCTGTCTTGACGTCCCATAGTCTCACCGTATAATCTACACTTCCCGATACGATGAACTCTGAATCACTGGATATAGCCACAGATCTTACATAACTAGTGTGACCACTCATGGTCTTACAGGTACCTGTCTTGACGTCCCATAGTCTCACCGTATAATCTGCACTTCCCGATACGATGAACTCTGAATCACTGGATATAGCCACAGATGATACCTAATTAGTGTGACCACTCATGGTCTTACAGGTACCTGTCTTGACGTCCCATAGTCTCACCGTATAATCTGCACTTCCCGATACGATGAACTCTGAATCACTGGATATAGCCACAGATCATACCTAATTAGTGTGACCACTCATGGTCTTACAGGTACCTGTCTTGACGTCCCATAGTCTCACCGTATAATCATAACTTCCCGATACGATGAACTCTGAATCACTGGATAGCCACAGATCATACATAATTAGTGTGACCACTCATGGTCTTACAGGTACCTGTCTTGACGTCCCATAGTCTCACCGTATAATCTGCACTTCCCGATACGATGAACTCTGAATTACTGGATATAGCCACAGATCATACCTAATTAGTGTGACCACTCATGGTCTTACAGGTACCTGTCTTGACGTCCCATAGTCTCACCGTATAATCTGCACTTCCCGATACGATGAACTCTGAATTACTGGATATAGCCACAGATCATACCTAATTAGTGTGACCACTCATGGTCTTACAGGTACCTGTCTTGACGTCCCATAGTCTCACCGTATAATCTGCACTTCCCGATACGATGAACTCTGAATCACTGGATATAGCCACAGATCATACCTAATTAGTGTGACCACTCATGGTCTTACAGGTACCTGTCTTGACGTCCCATAGTCTCACCGTATAATCTACACTTCCCGATACGATGAACTCTGAATCACTGGATATAGCCACAACATATACAACATTAGTGTGACCACTCATGGTCTTACAGGTACCTGTCTTGACGTCCCATAGTCTCACCCGTATAATCTACACTTCCCGATACGATTAACTCTGAATCACTGGATATAGCCACAGATCATACCTAATTAGTGTGACCACTCATGGTCTTACAGGTACCTGTCTTGACGTCCCATAGTCTCACCGTATAATCTGCACTTCCCGATACGATGAACTCTGAATCACTGGATATAGCCACAGATCATACCTAATTAGTGTGACCACTCATGGTCTTACAGGTACCTGTCTTGACGTCCCATAGTCTCACCGTATAATCTACACTTCCCGATACGATTAACTCTGAATTACTGGATATAGCCACAGATCATACCTAATTAGTGTGACCACTCATGGTCTTACAGGTACCTGTCTTGACGTCCCATAGTCTCACCGTATAATCATAACTTCCCGATACGATTAACTCTGAATCACTGGATATAGCCACAGATCATACCTAATTAGTGTGACCACTCATGGTCTTACAGGTACCTGTCTTGACGTCCCATAGTCTCACCGTATAATCTACACTTCCCGATACGATGAACTCTGAATCACTGGATATAGCCACAGATCATACCTAATTAGTGTGACCACTCATGGTCTTACAGGTACCTGTCTTGACGTCCCATAGTCTCACCGTATAATCTCTACTTCCCGATACGATGAACTCTGACTTACTGTTTATAGCCACAGCATATACAACATTAGTGTGACCACTCATGGTCTTACAGGTACCTGTCTTGACGTCCCATAGTCTCACCGTATAATCTACACTTCCCGATACGATGAACTCTGAATCACTGGATATAGCCACAGATCTTACATAACTAGTGTGACCACTCATGGTCTTACAGGTACCTGTCTTGACGTCCCATAGTCTCACCGTAATAATCTGCACTTCCCGATACGATGAACTCTGAATTACTGGATATAGCCACAGCATATACAACATTAGTGTGACCACTCATGGTCTTACAGGTACCTGTCTTGACGTCCCATAGTCTCACCGTATAATCTGCACTTCCCGATACGATGAACTCTGAATCACTGGATATAGCCACAGATCATACCTAATTAGTGTGACCACTCATGGTCTTACAGGTACCTGTCTTGACGTCCCATAGTCTCACCGTATAATCTACACTTCCCGATACGATGAACTCTGAATTACTGGATATAGCCACAGATCATACCTAATTAGTGTGACCACTCATGGTCTTACAGGTACCTGTCTTGACGTCCCATAGTCTCACCGTATAATCTACACTTCCCGATACGATGAACTCTGAATCACTGGATATAGCCACAGATCTTACATAACTAGTGTGACCACTCATGGTCTTACAGGTACCTGTCTTGACGTCCCATAGTCTCACCGTATAATCTGCACTTCCCGATACGATGAACTCTGAATTACTGGATATAGCCACAGATCATACCTAATTAGTGTGACCACTCATGGTCTTACAGGTACCTGTCTTGACGTCCCATAGTCTCACCGTATAATCTCTACTTCCCGATACGATTAACTCTGAATCACTGGATATAGCCACAGATCATACCTAATTAGTGTGACCACTCATGGTCTTACAGGTACCTGTCTTGACGTCCCATAGTCTCACCGTATAATCTGCACTTCCCGATACGATGAACTCTGAATTACTGGATATAGCCACAGATGATACCTAATTAGTGTGACCACTCATGGTCTTACAGGTACCTGTCTTGACGTCCCATAGTCTCACCGTATAATCTGCACTTCCCGATACGATTAACTCTGAATCACTGGATATAGCCACAGATCATACCTAATTAGTGTGACCACTCATGGTCTTACAGGTACCTGTCTTGACGTCCCATAGTCTCACCGTATAATCTCTACTTCCCGATACGATGAACTCTGAATCACTGGATATAGCCACAGCATATACAACATTAGTGTGACCACTCATGGTCTTACAGGTACCTGTCTTGACGTCCCATAGTCTCACCGTATAATCTGCACTTCCCGATACGATGAACTCTGAATCACTGGATATAGCCACAGATCATACCTAATTAGTGTGACCACTCATGGTCTTACAGGTACCTGTCTTGACGTCCCATAGTCTCACCGTATAATCTGCACTTCCCGATACGATGAACTCTGAATTACTGGATATAGCCACAGATCATACCTAATTAGTGTGACCACTCATGGTCTTACAGGTACCTGTCTTGACGTCCCATAGTCTCACCGTATAATCTCTACTTCCCGATACGATTAACTCTGAATCACTGGATATAGCCACAGATCATACCTAATTAGTGTGACCACTCATGGTCTTACAGGTACCTGTCTTGACGTCCCATAGTCTCACCGTATAATCTGCACTTCCCGATACGATGAACTCTGAATCACTGGATATAGCCACAGATGATACCTAATTAGTGTGACCACTCATGGTCTTACAGGTACCTGTCTTGACGTCCCATAGTCTCACCGTATAATCTGCACTTCCCGATACGATGAACTCTGAATCACTGGATATAGCCACAGATCATACCTAATTAGTGTGACCACTCATGGTCTTACAGGTACCTGTCTTGACGTCCCATAGTCTCACCGTATAATCTCTACTTCCCGATACGATGAACTCTGAATCACTGGATATAGCCACAGATCATACCTAATTAGTGTGACCACTCATGGTCTTACAGGTACCTGTCTTGACGTCCCATAGTCTCACCGTATAATCATAACTTCCCGATACGATGAACTCTGAATCACTGGATATAGCCACAGATGATACCTAATTAGTGTGACCACTCATGGTCTTACAGGTACCTGTCTTGACGTCCCATAGTCTCACCGTATAATCTGCACTTCCCGATACGATGAACTCTGAATCACTGGATATAGCCACAGCATATACAACATTAGTGTGACCACTCATGGTCTTACAGGTACCTGTCTTGACGTCCCATAGTCTCACCGTATAATCTGCACTTCCCGATACGATGAACTCTGAATCACTGGATATAGCCACAGATCATACCTAATTAGTGTGACCACTCATGGTCTTACAGGTACCTGTCTTGACGTCCCATAGTCTCACCGTATAATCTACACTTCCCGATACGATGAACTCTGAATCACTGGATATAGCCACAGATCATACCTAATTAGTGTGACCACTCATGGTCTTACAGGTACCTGTCTTGACGTCCCATAGTCTCACCGTATAATCTGCACTTCCCGATACGATGAACTCTGAATCACTGGATATAGCCACAGATCATACCTAATTAGTGTGACCACTCATGGTCTTACAGGTACCTGTCTTGACGTCCCATAGTCTCACCGTATAATCTGCACTTCCCGATACGATGAACTCTGAATCACTGGATATAGCCACAGATCATACCTAATTAGTGTGACCACTCATGGTCTTACAGGTACCTGTCTTGACGTCCCCATAGTCCTCACCGTATAATCTGCACTTCCCGATACGATGAACTCTGAATCACTGGATATAGCCAACGATCATACCTAATTAGTGTGACCACTCATGGTCTTACAGGTACCTGTCTTGACGTCCCATAGTCTCACCGTATAATCTGCACTTCCCGATACGATGAACTCTGAATCACTGGATATAGCCACAGATCATACCTAATTAGTGTGACCACTCATGGTCTTACAGGTACCTGTCTTGACGTCCCATAGTCTCACCGTATAATCTACACTTCCCGATACGATGAACTCTGAATCACTGGATATAGCCACAGATGATACCTAATTAGTGTGACCACTCATGGTCTTACAGGTACCTGTCTTGACGTCCCATAGTCTCACCGTATAATCTGCACTTCCCGATACGATGAACTCTGAATTACTGGATATAGCCACAGATCATACCTAATTAGTGTGACCACTCATGGTCTTACAGGTACCTGTCTTGACGTCCCATAGTCTCACCGTATAATCTGCACTTCCCGATACGATGAACTCTGAATCACTGGATATAGCCACAGATCATACATAATGTGTGTGACCACTCATGGTCTTACAGGTACCTGTCTTGACGTCCCATAGTCTCACCGTATAATCTACACTTCCCGATACGATGAACTCTGAATCACTGGATATAGCCACAACATATACAACATTAGTGTGACCACTCATGGTCTTACAGGTACCTGTCTTGACGTCCCATAGTCTCACCGTATAATCTACACTTCCCGATACGATGAACTCTGAATCACTGGATATAGCCACAGATGATACCTAATTAGTGTGACCACTCATGGTCTTACAGGTACCTGTCTTGACGTCCCATAGTCTCACCGTATAATCTCTACTTCCCGATACGATGAACTCTGAATCACTGGATATAGCCACAGATGATACCTAATTAGTGTGACCACTCATGGTCTTACAGGTACCTGTCTTGACGTCCCATAGTCTCACCGTATAATCTGCACTTCCCGATACGATGAACTCTGAATCACTGGATATAGCCACAGATGATACCTAATTAGTGTGACCACTCATGGTCTTACAGGTACCTGTCTTGACGTCCCATAGTCTCACCGTATAATCTACACTTCCCGATACGATGAACTCTGAATCACTGGATATAGCCACAGATCATACCTAATTAGTGTGACCACTCATGGTCTTACAGGTACCTGTCTTGACGTCCCATAGTCTCACCGTATAATCTGCACTTCCCGATACGATGAACTCTGAATCACTGGATATAGCCACAGATCATACCTAATTAGTGTGACCACTCATGGTCTTACAGGTACCTGTCTTGACGTCCCATAGTCTCACCGTATAATCTACACTTCCCGATACGATGAACTCTGAATCACTGGATATAGCCACAGATCATACCTAATTAGTGTGACCACTCATGGTCTTACAGGTACCTGTCTTGACGTCCCATAGTCTCACCGTATAATCTGCACTTCCCGATACGATGAACTCTGAATCACTGGATATAGCCACAGATCATACCTAATTAGTGTGACCACTCATGGTCTTACAGGTACCTGTCTTGACGTCCCATAGTCTCACCGTATAATCTGCACTTCCCGATACGATGAACTCTGAATCACTGGATATAGCCACAGATGATACCTAATTAGTGTGACCACTCATGGTCTTACAGGTACCTGTCTTGACGTCCCATAGTCTCACCGTATAATCTCTACTTCCCGATACGATGAACTCTGAATCACTGGATATAGCCACAGATGATACCTAATTAGTGTGACCACTCATGGTCTTAAAGGTACCTGTCTTGACGTCCCATAGTCTCACCGTATAATCTACACTTCCCGATACGATGAACTCTGAATTACTGGATATAGCCACAACATATACAACATTAGTGTGACCACTCATGGTCTTACAGGTACCTGTCTTGACGTCCCATAGTCTCACCGTATAATCTGCACTTCCCGATACGATGAACTCTGAATCACTGGATATAGCCACAGATCATACCTAATTAGTGTGACCACTCATGGTCTTACAGGTACCTGTCTTGACGTCCCATAGTCTCACCGTATAATCTACACTTCCCGATACGATGAACTCTGAATCACTGGATATAGCCACAGATGATACCTAATTAGTGTGACCACTCATGGTCTTACAGGTACCTGTCTTGACGTCCCATAGTCTCACCGTATAATCTGCACTTCCCGATACGATGAACTCTGAATCACTGGATATAGCCACAGATCATACCTAATTAGTGTGACCACTCATGGTCTTACAGGTACCTGTCTTGACGTCCCATAGTCTCACCGTATAATCTGCACTTCCCGATACGATGAACTCTGAATCACTGGATATAGCCACAGATCATACCTAATTAGTGTGACCACTCATGGTCTTACAGGTACCTGTCTTGACGTCCCATAGTCTCACCGTATAATCTGCACTTCCCGATACGATGAACTCTGAATCACTGGATATAGCCACAGATGATACCTAATTAGTGTGACCACTCATGGTCTTACAGGTACCTGTCTTGACGTCCCATAGTCTCACCGTATAATCTGCACTTCCCGATACGATGAAACTCTGAATCACTGGATATAGCCACATATCATACCTAATTAGTGTGACCACTCATGGTCTTACAGGTACCTGTCTTGACGTCCCATAGTCTCACCGTATAATCTGCACTTCCCGATACGATGAACTCTGAATCACTGGATATAGCCACAGATGATACCTAATTAGTGTGACCACTCATGGTCTTACAGGTACCTGTCTTGACGTCCCATAGTCTCACCGTATAATCTGCACTTCCCGATGCGATGAACTCTGAATCACTGGATATAGCCACAGATCATACCTAATTAGTGTGACCCACTCATGGTCTTACAGGTACCTGTCTTGACGTCCCATAGTCTCACCGTATAATCTGCACTTCCCGATACGATGAACTCTGAATCACTGGATATAGCCACAGATGATACCTAATTAGTGTGACCACTCATGGTCTTACAGGTACCTGTCTTGACGTCCCATAGTCTCACCGTATAATCTGCACTTCCCGATACGATGAACTCTGAATCACTGGATATAGCCACAGATGATACCTAATTAGTGTGACCACTCATGGTCTTAAAGGTACCTGTCTTGACGTCCCATAGTCTCACCGTATAATCTACACTTCCCGATACGATGAACTCTGAATTACTGGATATAGCCACAGATGATACCTAATTAGTGTGACCACTCATGGTCTTACAGGTACCTGTCTTGACGTCCATAGTCTCACCGTATAATCTGCACTTCCCGATACGATGAACTCTGAATCACTGGATATAGCCACAGATCATACCTAATTAGTGTGACCACTCATGGTCTTACAGGTACCTGTCTTGACGTCCCATAGTCTCACCGTATAATCTGCACTTCCCGATACGATGAACTCTGAATCACTGGATATAGCCACAGATCATACCTAATTAGTGTGACCACTCATGGTCTTACAGGTACCTGTCTTGACGTCCCATAGTCTCACCGTATAATCTGCACTTCCCGATACGATGAACTCTGAATCACTGGATATAGCCACAGATCATACCTAATTAGTGTGACCACTCATGGTCTTACAGGTACCTGTCTTGACGTCCCATAGTCTCACCGTATAATCTCTACTTCCCGATACGATTAACTCTGAATCACTGGATATAGCCACAACATATACAACATTAGTGTGACCACTCATGGTCTTACAGGTACCTGTCTTGACGTCCCATAGTCTCACCGTATAATCTACACTTCCCGATACGATGAACTCTGAATTACTGGATATAGCCACAGATCATACCTAATTAGTGTGACCACTCATGGTCTTACAGGTACCTGTCTTGACGTCCCATAGTCCTCACCGTATAATCTGCACTTCCCGATACGATGAACTCTGAATCACTGGATATAGCCACAGATCATACCTAATTAGTGTGACCACTCATGGTCTTACAGGTACCTGTCTTGACGTCCCATAGTCTCACCGTATAATCTACACTTCCCGATACGATGAACTCTGAATCACTGGATATAGCCACAGATCATACCTAATTAGTGTGACCACTCATGGTCTTACAGGTACCTGTCTTGACGTCCCATAGTCTCACCGTATAATCTGCACTTCCCGATACGATGAACTCTGAATCACTGGATATAGCCACAGATCATACCTAATTAGTGTGACCACTCATGGTCTTACAGGTACCTGTCTTGACGTCCCATAGTCTCACCGTATAATCTCTACTTCCCGATACGATTAACTCTGAATCACTGGATATAGCCACAACATATACAACATTAGTGTGACCACTCATGGTCTTACAGGTACCTGTCTTGACGTCCCATAGTCTCACCGTATAATCTGCACTTCCCGATACGATGAACTCTGAATCACTGGATATAGCCACAGATCATACCTAATTAGTGTGACCACTCATGGTCTTACAGGTACCTGTCTTGACGTCCCATAGTCTCACCGTATAATCTCTACTTCCGATACGATTAACTCTGAATCACTGGATATAGCCACAACATATACAACATTAGTGTGACCACTCATGGTCTTACAGGTACCTGTCTTGACGTCCCATAGTCCTCACCGTATAATCTACACTTCCCGATACGATGAACTCTGAATCACTGGATATAGCCACAGATCATACCTAATTAGTGTGACCACTCATGGTCTTACAGGTACCTGTCTTGACGTCCCATAGTCTCACCGTATAATCTACACTTCCCGATACGATGAACTCTGAATCACTGGATATAGCCACAGATCATACCTAATTAGTGTGACCACTCATGGTCTTACAGGTACCTGTCTTGACGTCCCATAGTCTCACCGTATAATCTACACTTCCCGATACGATGAACTCTGAATCACTGGATATAGCCACAGATCATACCTAATTAGTGTGACCACTCATGGTCTTACAGGTACCTGTCTTGACGTCCCATAGTCTCACCGTATAATCTGCACTTCCCGATACGATTAACTCTGAATCACTGGATATAGCCACAGATCATACCTAATTAGTGTGACCACTCATGGTCTTACAGGTACCTGTCTTGACGTCCCATAGTCTCACCGTATAATCTGCACTTCCCGATACGATGAACTCTGAATCACTGGATATAGCCACAGATCATACCTAATTAGTGTGACCACTCATGGTCTTACAGGTACCTGTCTTGACGTCCCATAGTCTCACCGTCTAATCTACACTTCCCGATACGATGAACTCTGAATCACTGGATATAGCCACAACATATACAACATTAGTGTGACCACTCATGGTCTTACAGGTACCTGTCTTGACGTCCCATAGTCTCACCGTATAATCTACACTTCCCGATACGATGAACTCTGAATTACTGGATATAGCCACAGATCATACCTAATTAGTGTGACCACTCATGGTCTTACAGGTACCTGTCTTGACGTCCCATAGTCTCACCGTATAATCTGCACTTCCCGATACGATGAACTCTGAATCACTGGATATAGCCACAGATCATACCTAATTAGTGTGACCACTCATGGTCTTACAGGTACCTGTCTTGACGTCCCATAGTCTCACCGTATAATCTACACTTCCCGATACGATGAACTCTGAATCACTGGATATAGCCACAGATCATACCTAATTAGTGTGACCACTCATGGTCTTACAGGTACCTGTCTTGACGTCCCATAGTCTCACCGTATAATCTGCACTTCCCGATACGATGAACTCTGAATCACTGGATATAGCCACAGATCATACCTAATTAGTGTGACCACTCATGGTCTTACAGGTACCTGTCTTGACGTCCCATAGTCTCACCGTATAATCTACACTTCCCGATACGATGAACTCTGAATCACTGGATATAGCCACAGATGATACCTAATTAGTGTGACCACTCATGGTCTTACAGGTACCTGTCTTGACGTCCCATAGTCTCACCGTATAATCTACACTTCCCGATACGATGAACTCTGAATTACTGGATATAGCCACAGATGATACCTAATTAGTGTGACCACTCATGGTCTTACAGGTACCTGTCTTGACGTCCCATAGTCTCACCGTATAATCTCTACTTCCCGATACGATGAACTCTGAATCACTGGATATAGCCACAACATATACAACATTAGTGTGACCACTCATGGTCTTACAGGTACCTGTCTTGACGTCCCATAGTCTCACCGTATAATCTACACTTCCCGATACGATGAACTCTGAATCACTGGATATAGCCACAGATGATACCTAATTAGTGTGACCACTCATGGTCTTACAGGTACCTGTCTTGACGTCCCATAGTCTCACCGTATAATCTGCACTTCCCGATACGATGAACTCTGAATCACTGGATATAGCCACAGATCATACCTAATTAGTGTGACCACTCATGGTCTTACAGGTACCTGTCTTGACGTCCCATAGTCTCACCGTATAATCTGCACTTCCCGATACGATGAACTCTGAATCACTGGATATAGCCACAGATGATACCTAATTAGTGTGACCACTCATGGTCTTACAGGTACCTGTCTTGACGTCCCATAGTCTCACCGTATAATCTGCACTTCCCGATACGATGAACTCTGAATCACTGGATATAGCCACAGATCATACCTAATTAGTGTGACCACTCATGGTCTTACAGGTACCTGTCTTGACGTCCCATAGTCTCACCGTATAATCTCTACTTCCCGATACGATTAACTCTGAATCACTGGATATAGCCACAACATATACCTAATTAGTGTGACCACTCATGGTCTTACAGGTACCTGTCTTGACGTCCCATAGTCTCACCGTATAATCTGCACTTCCCGATACGATGAACTCTGAATCACTGGATATAGCCACAGATCATACCTAATTAGTGTGACCACTCATGGTCTTACAGGTACCTGTCTTGACGTCCCATAGTCTCACCGTATAATCTCTACTTCCCGATACGATTAACTCTGAATCACTGGATATAGCCACAACATATACAACATTAGTGTGACCACTCATGGTCTTACAGGTACCTGTCTTGACGTCCATAGTCTCACCGTATAATCTACACTTCCCGATACGATGAACTCTGAATCACTGGATATAGCCACAGATCATACCTAATTAGTGTGACCACTCATGGTCTTACAGGTACCTGTCTTGACGTCCCATAGTCTCACCGTATAATCTACACTTCCCGATACGATGAACTCTGAATCACTGGATATAGCCACAGATCATACCTAATTAGTGTGACCACTCATGGTCTTACAGGTACCTGTCTTGACGTCCCATAGTCTCACCGTATAATCTGCACTTCCCGATACGATGAACTCTGAATCACTGGATATAGCCACAGATGATACCTAATTAGTGTGACCACTCATGGTCTTACAGGTACCTGTCTTGACGTCCCATAGTCTCACCGTATAATCTCTACTTCCCGATACGATGAACTCTGAATCACTGGATATAGCCACAGATCATACCTAATTAGTGTGACCACTCATGGTCTTAAAGATACCTGTCTTGACGTCCCATAGTCTCACCGTATAATCTACACTTCCCGATACGATGAACTCTGAATTACTGGATATAGCCACAGATGATACCTAATTAGTGTGACCACTCATGGTCTTACAGGTACCTGTCTTGACGTCCCATAGTCTCACCGTATAATCTGCACTTCCCGATACGATGAACTCTGAATCACTGGATATAGCCACAGATCATACCTAATTAGTGTGACCACTCATGGTCTTACAGGTACCTGTCTTGACGTCCCATAGTCTCACCGTATAATCTACACTTCCCAATACGATGAACTCTGAATCACTGGATATAGCCACAGATCATACCTAATTAGTGTGACCACTCATGGTCTTACAGGTACCTGTCTTGACGTCCCATAGTCTCACCGTATAATCTCTACTTCCCGATACGATGAACTCTGAATCACTGGATATAGCCACAGATCATACCTAATTAGTGTGACCACTCATGGTCTTACAGGTACCTGTCTTGACGTCCCATAGTCTCACCGTATAATCTGCACTTCCCGATACGATGAACTCTGAATCACTGGATATAGCCACAGATCATACCTAATTAGTGTGACCACTCATGGTCTTACAGGTACCTGTCTTGACGTCCCATAGTCTCACCGTATAATCTGCACTTCCCGATACGATGAACTCTGAATCACTGGATATAGCCACAGATCATACCTAATTAGTGTGACCACTCATGGTCTTACAGGTACCTGTCTTGACGTCCCATAGTCTCACCGTATAATCTCTACTTCCCGATACGATGAACTCTGAATCACTGGATATAGCCACAGATCATACCTAATTAGTGTGACCACTCATGGTCTTAAAGATACCTGTCTTGACGTCCCATAGTCTCACCGTATAATCTACACTTCCCGATACGATGAACTCTGAATTACTGGATATAGCCACAGATGATACCTAATTAGTGTGACCACTCATGGTCTTACAGGTACCTGTCTTGACGTCCCATAGTCTCACCGTATAATCTGCACTTCCCGATACGATGAACTCTGAATCACTGGATATAGCCACAGATCATACCTAATTAGTGTGACCACTCATGGTCTTACAGGTACCTGTCTTGACGTCCCATAGTCTCACCGTATAATCTACACTTCCCGATACGATGAACTCTGAATCACTGGATATAGCCACAGATCATACCTAATTAGTGTGACCACTCATGGTCTTACAGGTACCTGTCTTGACGTCCCATAGTCTCACCGTATAATCTGCACTTCCCGATACGATGAACTCTGAATCACTGGATATAGCCACAGATCATACCTAATTAGTGTGACCACTCATGGTCTTACAGGTACCTGTCTTGACGTCCCATAGTCTCACCGTATAATCTCTACTTCCCGATACGATTAACTCTGAATCACTGGATATAGCCACAACATATACCTAATTAGTGTGACCACTCATGGTCTTACAGGTACCTGTCTTGACGTCCCATAGTCTCACCGTATAATCTGCACTTCCCGATACGATGAACTCTGAATCACTGGATATAGCCACAGATCATACCTAATTAGTGTGACCACTCATGGTCTTACAGGTACCTGTCTTGACGTCCCATAGTCTCACCGTATAATCTCTACTTCCCGATACGATTAACTCTGAATCACTGGATATAGCCACAACATATACAACATTAGTGTGACCACTCATGGTCTTACAGGTACCTGTCTTGACGTCCCATAGTCCTCACCGTATAATCTACACTTCCCGATACGATGAACTCTGAATCACTGGATATAGCCACAGATCATACCTAATTAGTGTGACCACTCATGGTCTTACAGGTACCTGTCTTGACGTCCCATAGTCTCACCGTATAATCTACACTTCCCGATACGATGAACTCTGAATCACTGGATATAGCCACAGATCATACCTAATTAGTGTGACCACTCATGGTCTTACAGGTACCTGTCTTGACGTCCCATAGTCTCACCGTATAATCTACACTTCCCGATACGATGAACTCTGAATCACTGGATATAGCCACAGATGATACCTATTAGTGTGACCACTCATGGTCTTACAGGTACCTGTCTTGACGTCCCATAGTCTCACCGTATAATCTGCACTTCCCGATGCGATGAACTCTGAATCACTGGATATAGCCACAGATCATACCTAATTAGTGTGACCACTCATGGTCTTACAGGTACCTGTCTTGACGTCCCATAGTCTCACCGTATAATCTACACTTCCCGATACGATGAACTCTGAATCACTGGATATAGCCACAACATATACAACATTAGTGTGACCACTCATGGTCTTACAGGTACCTGTCTTGACGTCCCATAGTCTCACCGTATAATCTACACTTCCCGATACGATGAACTCTGAATCACTGGATATAGCCACAGATCATACCTAATTAGTGTGACCACTCATGGTCTTACAGGTACCTGTCTTGACGTCCCATAGTCTCACCGTATAATCTGCACTTCCCGATACGATGAACTCTGAATCACTGGATATAGCCACAGATCATACCTAATTAGTGTGACCACTCATGGTCTTACAGGTACCTGTCTTGACGTCCCATAGTCTCACCGTATAATCTGCACTTCCCGATACGATGAACTCTGAATCACTGGATATAGCCACAGATCATACCTAATTAGTGTGACCACTCATGGTCTTACAGGTACCTGTCTTGACGTCCCATAGTCTCACCGTATAATCTCTACTTCCCGATACGATTAACTCTGAATCACTGGATATAGCCACAGATCATACCTAATTAGTGTGACCACTCATGGTCTTAAAGATACCTGTCTTGACGTCCCATAGTCTCACCGTATAATCTACACTTCCCGATACGATGAACTCTGAATCACTGGATATAGCCACAGATCATACCTAATTAGTGTGACCACTCATGGTCTTACAGGTACCTGTCTTGACGTCCCATAGTCTCACCGTATAATCTACACTTCCCGATACGATGAACTCTGAATCACTGGATATAGCCACAGATCATACCTAATTAGTGTGACCACTCATGGTCTTACAGGTACCTGTCTTGACGTCCCATAGTCTCACCGTATAATCTGCACTTCCCGATACGATGAACTCTGAATCACTGGATATAGCCACAGATCATACCTAATTAGTGTGACCACTCATGGTCTTACAGGTACCTGTCTTGACGTCCCATAGTCTCACCGTATAATCTACACTTCCCGATACGATGAACTCTGAATCACTGGATATAGCCACAGATGATACCTAATTAGTGTGACCACTCATGGTCTTACAGGTACCTGTCTTGACGTCCCATAGTCTCACCGTATAATCTGCACTTCCCGATACGATGAACTCTGAATCACTGGATATAGCCACAGATGATACCTAATTAGTGTGACCACTCATGGTCTTACAGGTACCTGTCTTGACGTCCCATAGTCTCACCGTATAATCTGCACTTCCCGATACGATGAACTCTGAATCACTGGATATAGCCACAGATGATACCTAATTAGTGTGACCACTCATGGTCTTACAGGTACCTGTCTTGACGTCCCATAGTCTCACCGTATAATCTCTACTTCCCGATACGATTAACTCTGAATCACTGGATATAGCCACAACATATACAACATTAGTGTGACCACTCATGGTCTTACAGGTACCTGTCTTGACGTCCCCTAGTCTCACCGTATAATCTACACTTCCCGATACGATGAACTCTGAATCACTGGATATAGCCACAGATCATACCTAATTAGTGTGACCACTCATGGTCTTACAGGTACCTGTCTTGACGTCCCATAGTCTCACCGTATAATCTACACTTCCCGATACGATGAACTCTGAATCACTGGATATAGCCACAGATCATACCTAATTAGTGTGACCACTCATGGTCTTACAGGTACCTGTCTTGACGTCCCATAGTCTCACCGTATAATCTGCACTTCCCGATACGATGAACTCTGAATCACTGGATATAGCCACAGATCATACCTAATTAGTGTGACCACTCATGGTCTTACAGGTACCTGTCTTGACGTCCCATAGTCTCACCGTATAATCTCTACTTCCCGATACGATTAACTCTGAATCACTGGATATAGCCACAACATATACAACATTAGTGTGACCACTCATGGTCTTACAGGTACCTGTCTTGACGTCCCATAGTCTCACCGTATAATCTACACTTCCCGATACGATGAACTCTGACTTACTGGTTATAGCCACAGCATATACAACATTAGTGTGACCACTCATGGTCTTACAGGTACCTGTCTTGACGTCCCATAGTCTCACCGTATAATCTACACTTCCCGATACGATGAACTCTGAATCACTGGATATAGCCACTGATGATACATAACTAGTGTGATCACTCATGGTCTTACAGGTACCTGTCTTGACGTCCCATAGTCTCAACCGTATAATCTACACTTCCCGATACGATGAACTCTGAATCACTGGATATAGCCACAGATGATAAAGAATCTGTGTGACCACTCATGGTCTTACAGGTACCTGTCTTGACGTCCCATAGTCTCACCGTATAATCTACACTTCCCGATACGATTAACTCTGAATTACTGGATATAGCCACAGATGATACCTAATTAGTGTGACCACTCATGGTCTTACAGGTACCTGTCTTGACGTCCCATAGTCTCACCGTCTCATCATCACTTCCCGATACGATGAACTCTGAATCACTGGATATAGCCACAGATCATACCTAATTAGTGTGACCACTCATGGTCTTACAGGTACCTGTCTTGATGTCCCATAGTCTCACCGTATAATCTGCACTTCCCGATACGATGAACTCTGAATCACTGGATATAGCCACAGATCATACCTAATTAGTGTGACCACTCATGGTCTTACAGGTACCTGTCTTGACGTCCCATAGTCTCACCGTATAATCTGCACTTCCCGATACGATGAACTCTGAATCACTGGATATAGCCACAGATGATACCTAATTAGTGTGACCACTCATGGTCTTACAGGTACCTGTCTTGACGTCCCATAGTCTCACCGTATAATCTGCACTTCCCGATACGATGAACTCTGAATCACTGGATATAGCCACAGATCATACCTAATTAGTGTGACCACTCATGGTCTTACAGGTACCTGTCTTGACGTCCCATAGTCTCACCGTATAATCATAACTTCCCGATACGATGAACTCTGAATCACTGGATATAGCCACAGATCATACCTAATTAGTGTGACCACTCATGGTCTTACAGGTACCTGTCTTGACGTCCCATAGTCCTCACCGTATAATCTGCACTTCCCGATACGATGAACTCTGAATCACTGGATATAGCCACAGATCATACCTAATTAGTGTGACCACTCATGGTCTTACAGGTACCTGTCTTGACGTCCCATAGTCTCACCGTATAATCTGCACTTCCCGATACGATGAACTCTGAATCACTGGATATAGCCACAGATGATACCTAATTAGTGTGACCACTCATGGTCTTACAGGTACCTGTCTTGACGTCCCATAGTCCTCACCGTATAATCTGCACTTCCCGATACGATGAACTCTGAATCACTGGATATAGCCACAGATCATACCTAATTAGTGTGACCACTCATGGTCTTACAGGTACCTGTCTTGACGTCCCATAGTCTCACCGTATAATCTGCACTTCCCGATACGATGAACTCTGAATCACTGGATATAGCCACAGCTGATACAACATTAGTGTGACCACTCATGGTCTTACAGGTACCTGTCTTGACGTCCCATAGTCTCACCGTATAATCATAACTTCCCGATACGATGAACTCTGAATTACTGGATATAGCTACAGATCATACCTAATTAGTGTGACCACTCATGGTCTTACAGGTACCTGTCTTGACGTCCCATAGTCTCACCGTATAATCTGCACTTCCCGATACGATGAACTCTGAATTACTGGATATAGCCACAGCTGATACAACATTAGTGTGACCACTCATGGTCTTACAGGTACCTGTCTTGACGTCCCATAGTCTCACCGTATAATCTGCACTTCCCGATACGATGAACTCTGAATCACTGGATATAGCCACAGATGATACCTAATTAGTGTGACCACTCATGGTCTTACAGGTACCTGTCTTGACGTCCCATAGTCTCACCGTATAATCTGCACTTCCCGATACGATGAACTCTGAATCACTGGATATAGCCACAGATCATACCTAATTAGTGTGACCACTCATGGTCTTACAGGTACCTGTCTTGACGTCCCATAGTCTCACCGTATAATCTGCACTTCCCGATACGATTAACTCTGAATCACTGGATATAGCCACAACATATACAACATTAGTGTGACCACTCATGGTCTTACAGGTACCTGTCTTGACGTCCCATAGTCTCACCGTATAATCTCTACTTCCCGATACGATGAACTCTGAATCACTGGATATAGCCACAGATCATACCTAATTAGTGTGACCACTCATGGTCTTACAGGTACCTGTCTTGACGTCCCATAGTCTCACCGTATAATCTCTACTTCCCGATACGATTAACTCTGAATCACTGGATATAGCCACAACATATACAACATTAGTGTGACCACTCATGGTCTTACAGGTACCTGTCTTGACGTCCCATAGTCTCACCGTATAATCTACACTTCCCGATACGATGAACTCTGAATCACTGGATATAGCCACAGATCATACCTAATTAGTGTGACCACTCATGGTCTTACAGGTACCTGTCTTGACGTCCCATAGTCTCACCGTATAATCTGCACTTCCCGATACGATGAACTCTGAATCACTGGATATAGCCACAGATCATACCTAATTAGTGTGACCACTCATGGTCTTACAGGTACCTGTCTTGACGTCCCATAGTCTCACCGTATAATCTACACTTCCCGATACGATGAACTCTGAATCACTGGATATAGCCACAGATCATACCTAATTAGTGTGACCACTCATGGTCTTACAGGTACCTGTCTTGACGTCCCATAGTCTCACCGTATAATCTACACTTCCCGATACGATGAACTCTGAATCACTGGATATAGCCACAGATGATACCTAATTAGTGTGACCACTCATGGTCTTACAGGTACCTGTCTTGACGTCCCATAGTCTCACCGTATAATCTCTACTTCCCGATACGATGAACTCTGAATCACTGGATATAGCCACAGATCATACCTAATTAGTGTGACCACTCATGGTCTTACAGGTACCTGTCTTGACGTCCCATAGTCTCACCGTATAATCTGCACTTCCCGATACGATGAACTCTGAATCACTGGATATAGCCACAGAATCATACCTAATTAGTGTGACCACTCATGGTCTTACAGGTACCTGTCTTGACGTCCCATAGTCTCACCGTATAATCTGCACTTCCCGATACGATGAACTCTGAATCACTGGATATAGCCACAGATGATACCTAATTAGTGTGACCACTCATGGTCTTACAGGTTACCTGTCTTGACGTCCCATAGTCTCACCGTATAATCTGCACTTCCCGATACGATGAACTCTGAATCACTGGATATAGCCACAGATGATACCTAATTAGTGTGACCACTCATGGTCTTACAGGTACCTGTCTTGACGTCCCATAGTTCTCACCGTATAATCTCTACTTCCCGATACGATTAACTCTGAATCACTGGATATAGCCACAACATATACAACATTAGTGTGACCACTCATGGTCTTACAGGTACCTGTCTTGACGTCCCATAGTCTCACCGTATAATCTACACTTCCCGATACGATGAACTCTGAATTACTGGATATAGCCACAGATCATACCTAATTAGTGTGACCACTCATGGTCTTACAGGTACCTGTCTTGACGTCCCATAGTCTCACCGTATAATCTGCACTTCCCGATACGATGAACTCTGAATCACTGGATATAGCCACAGATCATACCTAATTAGTGTGACCACTCATGGTCTTACAGGTACCTGTCTTGACGTCCCATAGTCTCACCGTCTCATCATCACTTCCCGATACGATTAACTCTGAATCACTGGATATAGCCACAGATGATACCTAATTAGTGTGACCACTCATGGTCTTACAGGTACCTGTCTTGACGTCCCATAGTCTCACCGTATAATCTGCACTTCCCGATACGATGAACTCTGAATCACTGGATTAGCCACAGATCATACCTAATTAGTGTGACCCACTCATGGTCTTACAGGTACCTGTCTTGACGTCCCATAGTCTCACCGTATATTCTGCACTTCCCGATACGATGAACTCTGAATCACTGGATATAGCCACAGATCATACCTAATAGTGTGACCACTCATGTCTTACAGGTACCTGTCTTGACGTCCCATAGTCTCACCGTATAATCTGCACTTTCCCGATACGATGAACTCTGAATCACTGGATATAGCCACAGATCATACCTAATTAGTGTGACCACTCATGGTCTTACAGGTACCTGTCTTGACGTCCCATAGTCTCACCGTCTCATCATCACTTCCCGATACGATGAACTCTGAATCACTGGATATAGCCACAGATCATACTAATTAGTGTGACCACTCATGGTCTTACAGGTACCTGTCTTGACGTCCCATAGTTCACACCGTATAATCTACACCCTTCCCGATACGATGAACTCTGAATCACTGGATATAGCCACAGATCATACCTAATTAGTGTGACCACTCATGGTCTTACAGGTACCTGTCTTGACGTCCCATAGTCTCACCGTATAATCTGCACTTCCCGATACGATGAACTCTGAATCACTGGATATAGCCACAGATCATACCTAATTAGTGTGACCACTCATGGTCTTACAGGTACCTGTCTTGACGTCCCATAGTCTCACCGTATAATCTACACTTCCCGATACGATGAACTCTGAATCACTGGATATAGCCACAGCAGATACATAATGTGTGTGACCACTCATGGTCTTACAGGTACCTGTCTTGACGTCCCATAGTCTCACCGTATAATCTACACTTCCCGATACGATGAACTCTGAATCACTGGATATAGCCACAGATCATACCTAATTAGTGTGACCACTCATGGTCTTACAGGTACCTGTCTTGACGTCCCATAGTCTCACCGTATAATCTGCACTTCCCGATACGATGAACTCTGAATCACTGGATATAGCCACAGATCATACCTAATTAGTGTGACCACTCATGGTCTTACAGGTACCTGTCTTGACGTCCCATAGTCTCACCGTCTCATCATCACTTCCCGATACGATTAACTCTGAATCACTGGATATAGCCACAGATCATACCTAATTAGTGTGACCACTCATGGTCTTACAGGTACCTGTCTTGACGTCCCATAGTCTCACCGTATAATCTGCACTCCCGATACGATGAACTCTGAATCACTGGATATAGCCACAGATGATACCTAATTAGTGTGACCACTCATGGTCTTACAGGTACCTGTCTTGACGTCCCATAGTCTCACCGTATAATCTCTACTTCCCGATACGATTAACTCTGAATCACTGGATATAGCCACAACATATACAACATTAGTGTGACCACTCATGGTCTTACAGGTACCTGTCTTGACGTCCCATAGTCTCACCGTATAATCTACACTTCCCGATACGATGAACTCTGAATCACTGGATATAGCCACAGATCATACCTAATTAGTTGACCACTCATGGTCTTACAGGTACCTGTCTTGACGTCCCATAGTCTCACCGTATAATCTACACTTCCCGATACGATGAACTCTGAATCACTGGATATAGCCACAGCAGATACATAATGTGTGTGACCACTCATGGTCTTACAGGTACCTGTCTTGACGTCCCATAGTCTCACCGTATAATCTACACTTCCCGATACGATGAACTCTGAATCACTGGATATAGCCACAGATCATACCTAATTAGTGTGACCACTCATGGTCTTACAGGTACCTGTCTTGACGTCCCATAGTCTCACCGTATAATCTGCACTTCCCGATACGATGAACTCTGAATCACTGGATATAGCCACAACATATACAACATTAGTGTGACCACTCATGGTCTTACAGGTACCTGGCTTGACGTCCCATAGTCTCACCGTATAATCTGCACTTCCCGATACGATGAACTCTGAATCACTGGATATAGCCACAGATCATACCTAATTTAGTGTGACCACTCATGGTCTTACAGGTACCTGTCTTGACGTCCCATAGTCTCACCGTATAATCTACACTTCCCGATACGATGAACTCTGAATTACTGGATATAGCCACAGATCATACCTAATTAGTGTGACCACTCATGGTCTTACAGGTACCTGTCTTGACGTCCCATAGTCTCACCGTATAATCTGCACTTCCCGATACGATGAACTCTGAATCACTGGATATAGCCACAGATCATACCTAATTAGTGTGACCCCTCATGGTCTTACAGGTACCTGTCTTGACGTCCCATAGTCTCACCGTATAATCTACACTTCCCGATACGATGAACTCTGAATCACTGGATATAGCCACAGATGATACCTAATTAGTGTGACCACTCATGGTCTTACAGGTACCTGTCTTGACGTCCCATAGTCTCACCGTATAATCTGCACTTCCCGATACGATGAACTCTGAATCACTGGATATAGCCACAGATCATACCTAATTAGTGTGACCACTCATGGTCTTACAGGTACCTGTCTTGACGTCCCATAGTCTCACCGTATAATCTGCACTTCCCGATACGATGAACTCTGAATCACTGGATATAGCCACAGGCATATACTCAGTCTGTGTGACCACTCATGGTCTTACAGGTACCTGTCTTGACGTCCCTTAGTCTCACCGTATTATCTCTACTTCCGATACGATGAACTCTGAATCACCTGGATATAGCCACAGGATCATACCCTATTAGTGTGACCACTCTTAGGTCTTACAGGTACCTGTCTTGACGTCCATAGTCTCACCGTATAATCTACACCTTCCCGATACGATGAACTCTGAATCACTGGATATAGCCACAGATGATACCTAATTAGTGTGACCCACTCATGGTCTTACAGGTACCTGTCTTGACGTCCCATAGTCTCACCGTATAATCTGCACTTCCCGATACGATGAACTCTGAATCACTGGATATAGGCCACAGATCATACCTAAATTAGTGTGACCACTCATGGTCTTACAGGTACCTGTCTTGACGTCCCATAGTCTCACCGTATAACTGCACTTCCCGATACGATGAACTCTGAATCACTGGATATAGCCACAGATCATACCTAATTAGTGTGACCACTCATGGTCTTACAGGTACCTGTCTTGACGTCCATAGTCTCACCGTAATAATCTGCACTTCCCGATACGATGAACTCTGAATCACTGGATATAGCCACAGATCATACCTAATTAGTGTGACCACTCATGGTCTTACAGGTACCTGTCTTGACGTCCCCATAGTCTCACCGTATAATCTGCACTTCCCGATCGATGAACTCTGAATCACTGATATAGCCACAGATGATACCTAATTAGTGTGACCACTCATGGTCTTACAGGTACCTGTCTTGACGTCCCCATAGTCTCACCGTATAATCTGCACTTCCCGATACGATGAACTCTGAATCACTGGATTTAGCCACAGATCTTACCTAATTAGTGTGACCACTCATGGTCTTACAGGTACCTGTCTTGACGTCCCATAGTCTCACCGTCTCATCAGCACTTCCCGATACGATGAACTCTGAATCACTGGATATAGCCACAGATCATACCTAATTAGTGTGACCACTCATGGTCTTACAGGTACCTGTCTTGACGTCCCATAGTCTCACCGTCTAATCATACTTCCCGATACGATGAACTCTGAATCACTGGATATAGCCACAGATCATACCTAATTAGTGTGACCACTCATGGTCTTACAGGTACCTGTCTTGACGTCCCATAGTCTCACCGTATAATCATACACTTCCCGATACGATGAACTCTGAATCACTGGATATAGCCACAGATCATACCTAATTAGTGTGACCACTC
>CAMPDV010004822.1:0-30726 GCA_946699065.1 Loxodes magnus
GTAATAGACAGAAATAGAATTCTACTGTTTTAAAAAGACCTAATGACGGAGATTGAATCTAATTATTCAGATTAGGATATAATGAATCTATTGGAAGAAAAATTTAGAAGATTCTGGTCTGATAAGATAATTTCCAAGAATACTCTTACTTTTGATTTTCTCTAAATTTGTGGTCAAAATATCAATGGTGAAACCACGTAAATTAATTGATTGGATAATTCATTCATAAACTCTTTCTTCAACATTTATAGTTTTTTTTATTTTTATTTTTTTTATTTTTAGATCTTTTATCGGTTGTTCATTTCTACACTTGTTTTTTTTAAAGATTACTTTTAAACTTCGATTATTTTTTTTCTTTTAATTTATAACTTTCTCATGTTGTCGATTTATATGCCTTTTATCATCTAAAACAGATTTATTTTTTATTTAGTTTACTTCTTTTTCTTTTAAGATTTCTGATAATTTCCTTTTTCAATTATCATTTTTTCTGTTTTTTCTCTATAATAGCCATTTAAGTTTATAATTTTTGCTTATTTTCTATTTTTTTGAGGTCTTATATTAATTTCTATCTGTCCTTGTTTTCTCTTCCTGATGTCCCTGTAATTTTTCCTTCTAAAGCATAGGATGCAATATGCGATTACGGGTACATTTCCCCGATCTATGATGAAGAAAGTTTCCTCCTGGCATTCAGCGTTCTCCAGCTTGTCTCATCATCCTTCTTTTGTTATTTGTTTCTCTTCCTTCGATTTATCCTCCGTTCGCACTCATTTTTTAGTTGACTCGCTGGACCTCCAAGCATCATCCAAAGGAAAGGGCTATCCACCCTATTTAAATTTTAATAGTTAATAATTCGATTTTATTTAATTTAGTAAGTTATTAGTCTTTATAAATTCTTAATGTAAGTTAAACATGAATTAAACTATCTGTTTATATTTGTACTTTTTTTAAGTTGTAATTTCTTCGATTTATTGTGGTATTGCATTATTTTTTATGTTTTAAGCTTATTCTATAATATTAAAGTTTCGAATATTCAAAAATCATTTCATGTTTTTTTTCTAGTTAATTGGGAAGTTATTGTTAAGTTTAATAAGAATATTATTCTTTTTAAAAGATGACGTGGTTATAAGTATAGTATTTTCATACTTATTCTTATAATATTTATGAGTTTTATAAAAGATGTTTTTGATTTTAGCCTACATTTTTTGTTTAATTTATATTATTTATTTTAAACATTTCTCATCGAATATATATACAAATATTTTTTCGTATTTTAATTTATTTATTATATATTTTTGTTGATAGTTATAATTTTTTAAATTTCTATAATAATATTTATATTAAAAAAAATTGGTTGTCGACTGTTGTATGGAGAACCATTAAAATTTTGGTGTAGTGTATACTACATTGCAAGTAATCTCTCACGATAAATTGTTACTACAGGAAAGTGTGAACAAGTTAGGAAGAGATATTGCTAACTTTCTTATGAATTCTCGTTAACAGTATTAACATTTGCATGAAGGGCCTACTGAAGACTTAATGACTATTCTTTTTAAAAAAGACAAGTGCATTTGTGTTAAGAGTCGAGATTCATCTTTAATAAAAATATTTCAGATTTATTGAAGGTGACGTATCTCATTATGATAATAAAATTATAACAAGAATCACGTAAGCATTTTTCTTAATACGAAATATTAATTATAAAAGTCCTGCGCGTAAAAGAAGTGCTACGCACTCTATAATAATTTTTATTTATCTTTATTTTTTTATCGCTTTGTAATAAAATCATTAAAATATTATAATTATGTATAGCAAGTTTAATTTTTATGATATCATATTTCTTTTTTTTTCTTAATTATAGTATTTTCAGAGATTTTTATATTATTTCTTGGATTGTATTTTTAATTGTTTATATTTTAAGATTTTATAAATTCATATAATTTTTTTTAATTTTTTATTTTTTTTTATTAAAAATACTAAAGTATTTTTAATAAAATTTAAGTGTTTAAATTCTATCTTAATTTTTTTTTAAAGTTTACATTTTTGTAAAATTTAAAATTTAATTTTTAAATAATAAAAATATTTAATCAATTTTTATTTCAATATAATTAGTTTCTATATACTAAATTAATTTTTAATCTTTATAAATGGATAGCAATCAATGTCCAAACTGTCAAGAGCAATTTGATTAAGACAAGCGAGTGTCTAAGCAAATACCATGTGGTTGCATTTCATGTTTAATTTGTCTTAAAGCAATTTTTTAATTTAGTAAGAAAATTAAATGCCGAATTCATTAACAAGTTTTTAACATAAATCCTGAATAGTTTCAAGGGCTTGTAGTTCAAGAGCCAGACCAATAAAATATACCAATTCAGCAAAATGAATTAATTGATTAAGTGCAAATAAACGAGTAGTTCAAGTGGTTACAGGATTAATACACTTAGAAGCAGAATTACTAACTTATGGTGAGAGAAATTATTTCGGAAAGTTCATAGTTTATGAAGCATATCCAGTCATTATCAGTGCAGGCAATATTTAAATCTTTAATAGACTCGCTTTCTCTTAGTAATAGTAAAATCAAAAATCTATTATAGCGTTTATCTTAGCTTAAAGATACAAATAATGTTTAATAATTTTAAGCATAAAGAATGGAATAGTAATAATATTAAAGACAAAATAATTAATCTTAAGAATAATTCAAGTAAATATTGCGAGAGATAGAAATTTTTAAGAGAGATTAGAGACAGCCAATGGAAGTTTAAACTTTAAGAAGCAATATTTAGTCATGTCAGTTCAATCTCTTCAGCTATTTAAAAGAGAATGCCAACGGAAAATACTTAACGTTGAAGAAGGCAGAGTAGTTAGTTGAAAAGTTTTTCAAACAATTATAAGTAGTAAGAGGTCTTAGTCAAGTAGCAAAGCATGTAGATCATTAAAGAGGGTAGGCAAATGTTTAAATCAAGGAGCAAAAACTTATTTAAGAATCTTAAAATATTCCGTATCAATAATAAGAACAAACTTTAGATCATTATTTAAAAAAAGTTATAGTTCAAGTTAAAGATTCTTAAGTTAAGTTAGATCTATCATAGAAGGAATAATAAATAGTATAAGCCAGAGAGTTAGTATAAGCAATAAAATAAAAATTAGTGAATCTCTAAAATGATTTTAAATTTGAAAACTAAATAATTTAAGTATGTTAAGAGTAATAAAACTTTATCAAATAAGTGATTTAAGATTTTGCAAACGTAACTTTTGAAAATTTAAATTAGTTCTTGAATTAAATAAAGGAAACAAATTTCAATATATAAGATTTAAAAAGCAGTACGTTAAATAAGTCAGGTTTGATTAGCAAAACTTAAATATTATTATAATTAGCATAAATAACAGACTAATAAATTCACGCCAAGTTGAATTAAATAATCTAGCTA
The DNA here is from genome assembly GCA_946699065.1 of Loxodes magnus. NCBI lineage: Eukaryota > Ciliophora > Karyorelictea > Loxodida > Loxodidae > Loxodes > Loxodes magnus. The sequence continues at coordinate 3,426 of CAMPDV010004822.1, forward strand.
TGTAGGTCCCAACAAGGTGTATAATTAGTAGCCTCAAACTCGTTAACAATGTTGAATTTCATAAACTTCGCGTTCACCAATTAAAACTTCCAAAACATCGACCTCTCCAACGCTGATCTATCTGACACCACCATCAATAATTGCAACTTCTCTAACTCCAACTTAACTACCGTCAATCTCCGTAACACAAAATTCATCAATTGTGACTTCTCTAACTCCAACCTGTCTTCAATAATCACTGAGCATCCTCACATTTTGAGTGGTCACAAACATTATGTATATGCTGTGGCTATATCCAGTAATTCAGAGTTCATCGTATCGGGAAGTGTAGATTAGACGGTGAGACTATGGGACGTCAAGACAGGTACCTGTAAGACCATGAGTGGTCACACTAGTCATGTATTATCTGTGGCTATATCCAGTGATTCAGAGTTCATCGTATCGGGAAGTGCAGATAAGACGGTGAGACTATGGGACGTCAAGACAGGTACCTGTAAGACCATGAGTGGTCACACTAGTTCTGTATATGCTGTGGCTATATCCAGTGATTCAGAGTTCATCGTATCGGGAAGTTTAGATAATACGGTGAGACTATGGGACGTCAAGACAGGTACCTGTAAGACCATGAGTGGTCACACAGTTTATGTATGATCTGTGGCTATATCCAGCGATTCAGAGTTCATCGTATCGGGAAGTTAGGATAATACGGTGAGACTATGGGACGTCAAGACAGGTACCTGTAAGACCATGAGTGGTCACACTAGTTGAATATCATCTGTGGCTATATCCAGTGATAAATAGTATGTCATATCTGGAGCAGGTGACAAAACAATTCGTTTATGGAACTCAAGAACATAATAATGTACCAAAGTCTTTTCGGGACATACTTCATATGTGGAATCAGTTATTTTTTCAATAGGCAGTAAACATATCTTATCTGGATCACATGACAAGACAATAAGAATCTGAAGTGTCTCAACTGGGTTATGTATCTGTACACTTTTAGGTCATACTGACACTGTTGGTAGTTTATCATTATCTAGGGACAACTAATGGTTGGTATCAAGTAATGGAGCTCGTTGGTATAGCTAATCAAGTGATTACAACATTCGAAGATGGAACTTAGGAAGGTTATTGAATGGAGTAGATACTAATAACTAACAATAAGTAAGTTCAAATTTAACGCACCACATTTATTTAGATTGACTGGAGCAAAGTATATGCTGACTATGGATTAAGATTTTAGAATTGTGTAATGAATAATACTACAATGAGTGTGGAGGACAAGTAGAGATTTATCAAGTGATCTTTATAAATTTAAACTATTTTAATTTTTATATTTTAGAATCTAAAAAAATTGTTAAGTTTTTAATTCTAAAGAAGTATTTCTTTTTGTTATAAAATTTAAAGGGAAAAATTTTCTACGTTTACGAACTTTTTCTAAATCTTTTTTGAACTTAGTATTTTTTTGAAACAAAAGTTTAAATTAAAAAAAATTTGTTTAGAGAAATTTTTTAATTTTTCTAGTGTTTAGAAAAAATTTTGAAGTATGTACTACAGTTTAAAAAAGTTTTAAATTTTTCTAGTGCTTGAAAAAATTTTCGAAGTAGGTACAAGTGTTAAAAAATTTCAATTCTTCTAGTGTTAGGAATTTTTTCGGAGTATGTTTTAAAGATAAAAATTTCTGAAGTAAGTACTAGAGTTAAAAAAATTTAAATTTTATAGTACAGTACTAGAAAATTTTTGAGCAGTGTGCAATTACATTTTTTATTTATTTATAAAATTTGTTTACGTTTGTGTTAATCTTATATTTATTACTTTTAAGTTGCATAATGTGTTTTTACGAAAGGGAAAATTTCGTGTACTATATAATGAACGTACAGCAGAATAAATTTTATTGGGTTAGGAGTCCTGAAAATTGCAAAAAGTGTGAAAGCCTTTTTTTGCTCAGCGTTTTACACTATAAGGGTGAGTTGGGACGGAACAAGCTGGGGGATTTCGGGATAAGTAGAGGGTCAGAAAGGAATAAAATTTTTAAGAAAAAGTTGCAAAACGAAAAAGGATTTTGAAAAAAATGTGAATAAAAAAAATTAGAGACAATTTTTTTGAGTTTGGATTTAAAATTTTTGATATTGGTTTTGAAAATTTTATTTTTGGTTTTGAAAACTTTTGATATTGAATTCAAAATTTTTTTTGATTTTGGGTTTGAAAATTTTGATTTTGGATTTGGAAATTTTTTTTAGTTTGGACTTGAAATTTTTTTTGATCCAGGATTTAAATTTCTTTTGATTTTGGTTATAATAATTGTTTTTTGAACGGGTTGTGATAAAAATTTTTCGATTTGACTCTGATATTTCTTTTAAAATTTCATTTGTAGAGTTAAATAAAAGGAGAAATAAGATGACGAGCAGCTTTAAATTGCAAAAAGTGTGAAAGCCTTTTTTTGCTCAACGTTTTACACTATAGGTCTGAGTTGGGACGGAACAAACTGAGGGATTTCGGGATTGAATAAGGTCAGAAAGGAATAAAATTTTTTGAGAAAAAGTTTTAAAGTAAAAAAGGTTTTTGAAAAAAATCGGAATAATAAAATATTTTGAACATTTTTTTTTGATTTTGATTCTTTTTGATTTGATAAATTGCAGATTTTGGTCATTCAAAATGTTAAGAATTGGGTTTTGGTATTTTTTTCGAATTTTAGGGCTAAAAGAATGGCGAATAAGAGTATCTAAAGCATTAAATCGTGAAAAAAAATTTTTGTCTTTTGCTCTGCTTTTTACACTGCAAGACCTTTTTCGGACGGAATTAATTTAGAATTTTGAACCGATTCTTCTTTTTTAAACGTATTTTGGAAATCTTAAAGAAAAAAAAGAGTTTGGCAAAAACAGTAAAAGCCTTATTTTGCATAGAGTTTTGCACTACAAGAGATTTTCAGGAAGGAACGAGCCAAAAAAAAAGATAAAAAGCTTTAAAGAAGTGAAAATTATAAAAAAAATAAAATAAGAAGTTCAATAAAATGCAAATATAGGGGAAAATACAACAGTTTTTTTTTGCCCGAACTTTACAAAAAATTAAAAATTTGGGACGGAACAATAAAAAAAAATGCTTTTAAATTAAAAATATGTGATAAAAATTAATTAGTTATCAAAAATAAAAAAGCAATTATAAAAAAAAAATTCCATATTATCAAATAAAACAGTTTATATGAGAAGAAAAAATGAAATCAGAAATAATTAGATTTTAAATTTAAAATTATGAAAATCTATTATACCATAAAAAAAATATCAAATAAAAAAGATCGAAAAGCCAGAAAATAATATAAAAGCAAAAAAAGGAATAAAAATAAATTAATGTTAAAGATATTCATATAAATATAAGAAGAAACAAAAAAAAAAAAACATGAAAATAAGAATTTCATCAAAAGAAAAGCCAAAAAAAAAAATTAAAACTAATAAAATTTAATTAAAAAAAACTATCCTAAAAAGAATGTTTTATAACTTAAAAAAAAAAAAAAAAAGTGAAAGAGTCTGAAGATCATAATTGAAAGTAATAATTAGAAATGAGAAAGATGAGATTTCAAAGAAAAGTGAAGTAGAAAAGCAAGTAAAAGAGTCTGAAGATCATAATTGAAAGTAATAACAGAAAATGAGAAAGATGAGATTTAAAAGTAAAGTGAAGTAGAAAAGCAAGTAAAAGAGTCTGAAGATCATAATTGAAAGTAATAATTAGAAATGAGAGAGATGAGATTTCAAAGAAAAAGTGAAGTAGAAAAGCAAGTAAAAGAGTCTGAAGATCATAATTGAAAGTAATAATTAAAAAATGAGAAAGATGAGATTTCAAAGAAAAGTGAAGTAGAAAAGTAAGTAAAAGAGTCTGAAGATCATAATTGAAAGTAATAACAGAAAATGAGAAAGATGAGATTTAAAAGTAAAGTGAAGTAGAAAAGCAAGTAAAAGAGTCTGAAGATCATAATTGAAAGTAATAATTAGAAATGAGAGAGATGAGATTTCAAAGAAAAAGTGAAGTAGAAAAGCAAGTAAAAGAGTCTGAAGATCATAATTGAAAGTAATAATTAAAAAATGAGAAAGATGAGATTTCAAAGAAAAGTGAAGTAGAAAAGTAAGTAAAAGAGTCTGAAGATCATAATTGAAAGTAATAACAGAAAATGAGAAAGATGAGATTTAAAAGTAAAGTGAAGTAGAAAAGCAAGTAAAAGAGTCTGAAGATCATAATTGAAAGTAATAATTAGAAATGAGAGAGATGAGATTTCAAAGAAAAGTGAAGTAGAAAAGTAAGTAAAAGAGTCTGAAGATCATAATTGAAAGTAATAACAGAAAATGAGAAAGATGAGATTTAAAAGTAAAGTGAAGTAGAAAAGCAAGTAAAAGAGTCTGAAGATCATAATTGAAAGTAATAATTAGAAATGAGAGAGATGAGATTTCAAAGAAAAAGTGAAGTAGAAAAGCAAGTAAAAGAGTCTGAAGATCATAATTGAAAGTAATAATTAAAAAATGAGAAAGATGAGATTTCAAAGAAAAGTGAAGTAGAAAAGTAAGTAAAAGAGTCTGAAGATCATAATTGAAAGTAATAACAGAAAATGAGAAAGATGAGATTTAAAAGTAAAGTGAAGTAGAAAAGCAAGTAAAAGAGTCTGAAGATCATAATTGAAAGTAATAATTAGAAATGAGAGAGATGAGATTTCAAAGAAAAAGTGAAGTAGAAAAGCAAGTAAAAGAGTCTGAAGATCATAATTGAAAGTGATAATATAAAATGAGAAAGATGAGATTTCAAAGAAAAATAAAGTAGAAAAGCAAGTAAAAGAGTCTGAAGATCATAATTGAAAGTAATAATTAGAAATGAGAGAGATGAGATTTCAAAGAAAAGTGAAGTAGAAAAGTAAGTAAAAGAGTCTGAAGATCATAATTGAAAGTAATAACAGAAAATGAGAAAGAGAGATAAGATTTCTAATAAAAGTGAAGTAGAAAAGCAAGTAAAGAAGTCTGAGTTAGGTAATTGAAAGTGATAATAGAAAATGAGAAAGAGAGATAAGATTTCTATGAAAAGTGAAGTAGAAAAGCAAGTAAAGAAGTCTGAGTTAGGTAATTGACAGTAATAATAGAAAATGAGAAAGATGAGATTTCAAAGAAAAGTGAAGTAGAAAAGCAAGTAAAAGAGTCTTAAGATAATAATTGAAAGTAATAATAGAAAATGAGAAAGAGAGATAAGATTTCTAAGAAAAGTGAAGTAGAAAAGAAAGTAAAAGAGTGTGAGTTAGGTAATTGAAAGTAATAATAGAAAATGAGAAAGAGAGATAAGATTTCTAAGAAAAGTGAAGTAGAAAAGAAAGTAAAAGAGTCTTAAGATAATAATTGAAAGTAATAATAGAAAATGAGAAAGATAGATAAGATTTCTAATAAAAGTGAAGTAGAAAAGCAAGTAAAAGAGTCTGAGTTAGGTAATTGACAGTAATAATAGAAAATGAGAAAGATAGATAAGATTTCTAATAAAAGTGAAGTAGAAAAGCAAGTAAAAGAGTCTGAGTTAGGTAATTGAAAGTAATAATAGAAAATGAGAAAGATAGATAAGATTTCTAATAAAAGTGAAGTAGAAAAGCAAGTAAAAGAGTCTGAGTTAGGTAATTGACAGTAATAATAGAAAATGAGAAAGATAGATAAGATTTCTAATAAAAGTGAAGTAGAAAAGCAAGTAAAAGAGTCTGAGTTAGGTAATTGAAAGTGATAATAGAAAATGAGAAAGAAAGATAAGATTTCTAATAAAAGTGAAGTAGAAAAGCAAGTAAAAGAGTCTGAGTTAGGTAATTGAAAGTGATAATAGAAAATGAGAAATAGAGATAAGATTTCTAATAAAAGTGAAGTAGAAAAGCAAGTAAAAGAGTCTGAGTTAGGTAATTGACAGTAATAATAGAAAATGAGAAAGATAGATAAGATTTCTAATAAAAGTGAAGTAGAAAAGCAAGTAAAAGAGTCTGAGTTAGGTAATTGAAAGTAATAATAGAAAATGAGAAAGAAAGATAAGATTTCTAATAAAAGTGAAGTAGAAAAGCAAGTAAAAGAGTCTGAGTTAGGTAATTGACAGTAATAATAGAAAATGAGAAAGATAGATAAGATTTCTAATAAAAGTGAAGTAGAAAAGCAAGTAAAAGAGTCTGAGTTAGGTAATTGAAAGTAATAATAGAAAATGAGAAAGAGAGATGAGATTTCTAATAAAAGTGAAGTAGAAAAGCAAGTAAAAGAGTCTGAGTTAGGTAATTGAAAGTGATAATAGAAAATGAGAAATAGAGATAAGATTTCTAATAAAAGTGAAGTAGAAAAGCAAGTAAAAGAGTCTGAGTTAGGTAATTGACAGTAATAATAGAAAATGAGAAAGATAGATAAGATTTCTAATAAAAGTGAAGTAGAAAAGCAAGTAAAAGAGTCTGAGTTAGGTAATTGACAGTAATAATAGAAAATGAGAAAGATAGATAAGATTTCTAATAAAAGTGAAGTAGAAAAGCAAGTAAAAGAGTCTGAGTTAGGTAATTGACAGTAATAATAGAAAATGAGAAAGATAGATAAGATTTCTAATAAAAGTGAAGTAGAAAAGCAAGTAAAAGAGTCTGAGTTAGGTAATTGACAGTAATAATAGAAAATGAGAAAGAAAGATAAGATTTCTAATAAAAGTGAAGTAGAAAAGCAAGTAAAAGAGTCTGAGTTAGGTAATTGACAGTAATAATAGAAAATGAGAAAGATAGATAAGATTTCTAATAAAAGTGAAGTAGAAAAGCAAGTAAAAGAGTCTGAGTTAGGTAATTGACAGTAATAATAGAAAATGAGAAAGAAAGATAAGATTTCTAATAAAAGTGAAGTAGAAAAGCAAGTAAAAGAGTCTGAGTTAGGTAATTGAAAGTGATAATAGAAAATGAGAAAGAAAGATGAGATTTCTAATAAAAGTGAAGTAGAAAAGCAAGTAAAAGAGTCTGAGTTAGGTAATTGACAGTAATAATAGAAAATGAGAAAGAAAGATAAGATTTCTAATAAAAGTGAAGTAGAAAAGCAAGTAAAAGAGTCTGAGTTAGGTAATTGAAAGTGATAATAGAAAATGAGAAAGAAAGATGAGATTTCTAATAAAAGTGAAGTAGAAAAGCAAGTAAAAGAGTCTGAGTTAGGTAATTGACAGTAATAATAGAAAATGAGAAAGAAAGATAAGATTTCTAATAAAAGTGAAGTAGAAAAGCAAGTAAAAGAGTCTGAGTTAGGTAATTGAAAGTGATAATAGAAAATGAGAAAGAAAGATAAGATTTCTAATAAAAGTGAAGTAGAAAAGCAAGTAAAAGAGTCTGAGTTAGGTAATTGAAAGTGATAATAGAAAATGAGAAAGAAAGATAAGATTTCTAATAAAAGTGAAGTAGAAAAGCAAGTAAAAGAGTCTGAGTTAGGTAATTGACAGTAATAATAGAAAATGAGAAAGAAAGATAAGATTTCTAATAAAAGTGAAGTAGAAAAGCAAGTAAAAGAGTCTGAGTTAGGTAATTGAAAGTGATAATAGAAAATGAGAAAGAAAGATAAGATTTCTAATAAAAGTGAAGTAGAAAAGCAAGTAAAAGAGTCTGAGTTAGGTAATTGACAGTAATAATAGAAAATGAGAAAGAAAGATAAGATTTCTAATAAAAGTGAAGTAGAAAAGCAAGTAAAAGAGTCTGAGTTAGGTAATTGAAAGTGATAATAGAAAATGAGAAAGAGAGATAAGATTTCTAATAAAAGTGAAGTAGAAAAGCAAGTAAAAGAGTCTGAGTTAGGTAATTGAAAGTAATAATAGAAAATGAGAAAGATAGATAAGATTTCTAATAAAAGTGAAGTAGAAAAGCAAGTAAAAGAGTCTGAGTTAGGTAATTGAAAGTGATAATAGAAAATGAGAAAGATGTGATTTCTAATAAAAGTGAAGTAGAAAAGCAAGTAAAAGAGTCTGAGTTAGGTAATTGACAGTAATAATAGAAAATGAGAAAGAAAGATAAGATTTCTAATAAAAGTGAAGTAGAAAAGCAAGTAAAAGAGTCTGAGTTAGGTAATTGACAGTAATAATAGAAAATGAGAAAGATAGATAAGATTTCTAATAAAAGTGAAGTAGAAAGCTAAGTAAAAGAGTCTGAGTTAGGTAATTGACAGTAATAATAGAAAATGAGAAAGAGAGATGAGATTTCTAATAAAAGTGAAGTAGAAAAGCAAGTAAAAGATTCTGATTTAAGTAATTTAAAGTGATAATAGAAAATCAGATAGATAAGATTTCTAATAAAAGTGAAGTAGAAAAGCAAGTAAAAGAGTCTGAGTTAGGTAATTGAAAGTAATAATAGAAAATGAGAAAGATAGATAAGATTTCTAATAAAAGTGAAGTAGAAAAGCAAGTAAAAGAGTCTGAGTTAGGTAATTGAAAGTGATAATAGAAAATGAGAAAGAAAGATAAGATTTCTAATAAAAGTGAAGTAGAAAAGCAAGTAAAAGAGTCTGAGTTAGGTAATTGAAAGTGATAATAGAAAATGAGAAAGAAAGATGAGATTTCTAATAAAAGTGAAGTAGAAAAGCAAGTAAAAGAGTCTGAGTTAGGTAATTGAAAGTGATAATAGAAAATGAGAAAGATGTGATTTCTAATAAAAGTGAAGTAGAAAAGCAAGTAAAGAGTCTGAGTTAGGTAATTGACAGTAATAATAGAAAATGAGAAAGAAAGATAAGATTTCTAATAAAAGTGAAGTAGAAAAGCAAGTAAAAGAGTCTGAGTTAGGTAATTGACAGTAATAATAGAAAATGAGAAAGAGAGATAAGATTTCTAATAAAAGTGAAGTAGAAAAGCAAGTAAAAGAGTCTGAGTTAGGTAATTGAAAGTAATAATAGAAAATGAGAAAGAAAGATAAGATTTCAAAGAAAAGTGAAGTAGAAAAGCAAGTAAAGAGTCTGAGTTAGGTAATTGACAGTAATAATAGAAAATGAGAAAGATAGATAAGATTTCTAATAAAAGTGAAGTAGAAAAGCAAGTAAAAGAGTCTGAGTTAGGTAATTGACAGTAATAATAGAAAATGAGAAAGATAGATAAGATTTCTAATAAAAGTGAAGTAGAAAAGCAAGTAAAAGAGTCTGAGTTAGGTAATTGAAAGTAATAATAGAAAATGAGAAAGATAGATAAGATTTCTAATAAAAGTGAAGTAGAAAAGCAAGTAAAAGAGTCTGAGTTAGGTAATTGACAGTAATAATAGAAAATGAGAAAGATAGATAAGATTTCTAATAAAAGTGAAGTAGAAAAGCAAGTAAAAGAGTCTGAGTTAGGTAATTGAAAGTGATAATAGAAAATGAGAAAGAAAGATAAGATTTCTAATAAAAGTGAAGTAGAAAAGCAAGTAAAAGAGTCTGAGTTAGGTAATTGACAGTAATAATAGAAAATGAGAAAGAAAGATGAGATTTCTAATAAAAGTGAAGTAGAAAAGCAAGTAAAAGAGTCTGAGTTAGGTAATTGAAAGTGATAATAGAAAATGAGAAAGAAAGATAAGATTTCTAATAAAAGTGAAGTAGAAAAGCAAGTAAAAGAGTCTGAGTTAGGTAATTGACAGTAATAATAGAAAATGAGAAAGAAAGATAAGATTTCTAATAAAAGTGAAGTAGAAAAGCAAGTAAAAGAGTCTGAGTTAGGTAATTGAAAGTGATAATAGAAAATGAGAAAGAAAGATAAGATTTCTAATAAAAGTGAAGTAGAAAAGCAAGTAAAAGAGTCTGAGTTAGGTAATTGACAGTAATAATAGAAAATGAGAAAGAAAGATGAGATTTCTAATAAAAGTGAAGTAGAAAAGCAAGTAAAAGAGTCTGAGTTAGGTAATTGAAAGTGATAATAGAAAATGAGAAAGATAGATAAGATTTCTAATAAAAGTGAAGTAGAAAAGCAAGTAAAAGAGTCTGAGTTAGGTAATTGACAGTAATAATAGAAAATGAGAAAGAAAGATAAGATTTCTAATAAAAGTGAAGTAGAAAAGCAAGTAAAAGAGTCTGAGTTAGGTAATTGAAAGTGATAATAGAAAATGAGAAATAGAGATAAGATTTCTAATAAAAGTGAAGTAGAAAAGCAAGTAAAAGAGGTTGTTTATTATAATTGACAGTAATAATAGAAAATGAGAAAGATAGATAAGATTTCTAATAAAAGTGAAGTAGAAAAGCAAGTAAAAGAGTCTGAGTTAGGTAATTGAAAGTGATAATAGAAAATGAGAAAGATGTGATTTCTAATAAAAGTGAAGTAGAAAAGCAAGTAAAAGAGTCTGAGTTAGGTAATTGAAAGTAATAATAGAAAATGAGAAAGATAGATAAGATTTCTAATAAAAGTGAAGTAGAAAAGCAAGTAAAAGAGTCTGAGTTAGGTAATTGACAGTAATAATAGAAAATGAGAAAGATAGATAAGATTTCTAATAAAAGTGAAGTAGAAAAGCAAGTAAAAGAGTCTGAGTTAGGTAATTGAAAGTGATAATAGAAAATGAGAAAGAAAGATAAGATTTCTAATAAAAGTGAAGTAGAAAAGCAAGTAAAAGAGTCTGAGTTAGGTAATTGACAGTAATAATAGAAAATGAGAAAGAGAGATGAGATTTCTAATAAAAGTGAAGTAGAAAAGCAAGTAAAGAGTCTGAGTTAGGTAATTGACAGTAATAATAGAAAATGAGAAAGATAGATAAGATTTCTAATAAAAGTGAAGTAGAAAAGCAAGTAAAAGAGTCTGAGTTAGGTAATTGAAAGTAATAATAGAAAATGAGAAAGAAAGATAAGATTTCTAATAAAAGTGAAGTAGAAAAGCAAGTAAAAGAGTCTGAGTTAGGTAATTGAAAGTGATAATAGAAAATGAGAAAGAAAGATAAGATTTCTAATAAAAGTGAAGTAGAAAAGCAAGTAAAAGAGTCTGAGTTAGGTAATTGAAAGTGATAATAGAAAATGAGAAAGATGTGATTTCTAATAAAAGTGAAGTAGAAAAGCAAGTAAAGAGTCTGAGTTAGGTAATTGAAAGTAATAATAGAAAATGAGAAAGAAAGATGAGATTTCTAATAAAAGTGAAGTAGAAAAGCAAGTAAAAGAGTCTGAGTTAGGTAATTGAAAGTAATAATAGAAAATGAGAAAGATGTGATTTCTAATAAAAGTGAAGTAGAAAAGCAAGTAAAAGAGTCTGAGTTAGGTAATTGACAGTAATAATAGAAAATGAGAAAGAGAGATGAGATTTCTAATAAAAGTGAAGTAGAAAAGCAAGTAAAAGAGTCTGAGTTAGGTAATTGACAGTAATAATAGAAAATGAGAAAGAGAGATGAGATTTCTAATAAAAGTGAAGTAGAAAAGCAAGTAAAAGAGTCTGAGTTAGGTAATTGACAGTAATAATAGAAAATGAGAAAAGAGATGAGATTTCTAATAAAAGTGAAGTAGAAAAGCAAGTAAAAGAGTCTGAGTTAGGTAATTGAAAGTGATAATAGAAAATGAGAAAGATGTGATTTCTAATAAAAGTGAAGTAGAAAAGCAAGTAAAAGAGTCTGAGTTAGGTAATTGACAGTAATAATAGAAAATGAGAAAGAGAGATAAGATTTCTAATAAAAGTGAAGTAGAAAAGCAAGTAAAAGAGTCTGAGTTAGGTAATTGACAGTAATAATAGAAAATGAGAAAGAGAGATGAGATTTCTAATAAAAGTGAAGTAGAAAAGCAAGTAAAAGAGTCTGAGTTAGGTAATTGACAGTAATAATAGAAAATGAGAAAAGAGATGAGATTTCTAATAAAAGTGAAGTAGAAAAGCAAGTAAAAGAGTCTGAGTTAGGTAATTGAAAGTGATAATAGAAAATGAGAAAGAGATAAGATTTCTAATAAAAGTGAAGTAGAAAAGCAAGTAAAAGAGGTTGTTTATTATAATTGACAGTAATAATAGAAAATGAGAAAGATAGATAAGATTTCTAATAAAAGTGAAGTAGAAAAGCAAGTAAAAGAGTCTGAGTTAGGTAATTGACAGTAATAATAGAAAATGAGAAAGAGAGATGAGATTTCTAATAAAAGTGAAGTAGAAAAGCAAGTAAAAGAGTCTGAGTTAGGTAATTGACAGTAATAATAGAAAATGAGAAATAGAGATAAGATTTCTAATAAAAGTGAAGTAGAAAAGCAAGTAAAAGAGTCTGAGTTAGGTAATTGACAGTAATAATAGAAAATGAGAAAGAGAGATAAGATTTCTAATAAAAGTGAAGTAGAAAAGCAAGTAAAAGAGTCTGAGTTAGGTAATTGAAAGTAATAATAGAAAATGAGAAAGAAAGATGAGATTTCTAATAAAAGTGAAGTAGAAAAGCAAGTAAAAGAGTCTGAGTTAGGTAATTGAAAGTAATAATAGAAAATGAGAAAGATGTGATTTCAAAGAAAAGTGAAGTAGAAAAGCAAGTAAAAGAGTCTGAGTTAGGTAATTGACAGTAATAATAGAAAATGAGAAAGATGTGATTTCAAAGAAAAGTGAAGTAGAAAAGCAAGTAAAAGAGTCTGAGTTAGGTAATTGACAGTAATAATAGAAAATGAGAAAGATGTGATTTCAAAGAAAAGTGAAGTAGAAAAGCAAGTAAAAGAGGTTGTTTATTATAATTGACAGTAATAATAGAAAATGAGAAAGAGAGATAAGATTTCTAATAAAAGTGAAGTAGAAAAGCAAGTAAAAGAGTCTGAGTTAGGTAATTGACAGTAATAATAGAAAATGAGAAAGAAAGATAAGATTTCTAATAAAAGTGAAGTAGAAAAGCAAGTAAAAGAGTCTGAGTTAGGTAATTGACAGTAATAATAGAAAATGAGAAAGATGTGATTTCAAAGAAAAGTGAAGTAGAAAAGCAAGTAAAAGAGGTTGTTTATTATAATTGACAGTAATAATAGAAAATGAGAAAGAGAGATAAGATTTCTAATAAAAGTGAAGTAGAAAAGCAAGTAAAAGAGTCTGAGTTAGGTAATTGACAGTAATAATAGAAAATGAGAAAGAAAGATAAGATTTCTAATAAAAGTGAAGTAGAAAAGCAAGTAAAAGAGGTTGTTTATTATAATTGACAGTAATAATAGAAAATGAGAAAGAGAGATAAGATTTCTAATAAAAGTGAAGTAGAAAAGCAAGTAAAAGAGTCTGAGTTAGGTAATTGACAGTAATAATAGAAAATGAGAAAGAGAGATAAGATTTCTAATAAAAGTGAAGTAGAAAAGCAAGTAAAAGAGTCTGAGTTAGGTAATTGAAAGTAATAATAGAAAATGAGAAAGAGAGATGAGATTTCTAATAAAAGTGAAGTAGAAAAGCAAGTAAAAGAGTCTGAGTTAGGTAATTGAAAGTAATAATAGAAAATGAGAAAGATGTGATTTCAAAGAAAAGTGAAGTAGAAAAGCAAGTAAAAGAGGTTGTTTATTATAATTGACATTAATAATAGAAAATGAGAAAGAGAGATAAGATTTCTAATAAAAGTGAAGTAGAAAAGCAAGTAAAAGAGTCTGAGTTAGGTAATTGACAGTAATAATAGAAAATGAGAAAGAGAGATGAGATTTCTAATAAAAGTGAAGTAGAAAAGCAAGTAAAAGAGTCTGAGTTAGGTAATTGACAGTAATAATAGAAAATGAGAAATAGAGATGAGATTTCTAATAAAAGTGAAGTAGAAAAGCAAGTAAAAGAGTCTGAGTTAGGTAATTGAAAGTGATAATAGAAAATGAGAAAGATGTGATTTCAAAGAAAAGTGAAGTAGAAAAGCAAGTAAAAGAGGTTGTTTATTATAATTGACATTAATAATAGAAAATGAGAAAGAGAGATAAGATTTCTAATAAAAGTGAAGTAGAAAAGCAAGTAAAAGAGTCTGAGTTAGGTAATTGACAGTAATAATAGAAAATGAGAAAGAGAGATGAGATTTCTAATAAAAGTGAATTAGAAAAGCAAGTAAAAGAGTCTGAGTTAGGTAATTGAAAGTAATAATAGAAAATGAGAAATAGAGATGAGATTTCTAATAAAAGTGAAGTAGAAAAGCAAGTAAAAGAGTCTGAGTTAGGTAATTGAAAGTAATAATAGAAAATGAGAAAGAGAGATAAGATTTCTAAGAAAAGTGAAGTAGAAAAGCAAGTAAAAGAGGTTGTTTATTATAATTGACATTAATAATAGAAAATGAGAAAGAGAGATAAGATTTCTAATAAAAGTGAAGTAGAAAAGCAAGTAAAAGAGTCTGAGTTAGGTAATTGACAGTAATAATAGAAAATGAGAAAGAGAGATGAGATTTCTAATAAAAGTGAAGTAGAAAAGCAAGTAAAAGAGTCTGAGTTAGGTAATTGACAGTAATAATAGAAAATGAGAAATAGAGATAAGATTTCTAATAAAAGTGAAGTAGAAAAGCAAGTAAAAGAGTCTGAGTTAGGTAATTGACAGTAATAATAGAAAATGAGAAAGAGAGATAAGATTTCTAATAAAAGTGAAGTAGAAAAGCAAGTAAAAGAGTCTGAGTTAGGTAATTGAAAGTAATAATAGAAAATGAGAAAGAAAGATGAGATTTCTAATAAAAGTGAAGTAGAAAAGCAAGTAAAAGAGTCTGAGTTAGGTAATTGAAAGTAATAATAGAAAATGAGAAAGATGTGATTTCAAAGAAAAGTGAAGTAGAAAAGCAAGTAAAAGAGTCTGAGTTAGGTAATTGACAGTAATAATAGAAAATGAGAAAGATGTGATTTCTAATAAAAGTGAAGTAGAAAAGCAAGTAAAAGAGTCTGAGTTAGGTAATTGACAGTAATAATAGAAAATGAGAAATAGAGATAAGATTTCTAATAAAAGTGAAGTAGAAAAGCAAGTAAAAGAGTCTGAGTTAGTGTAATTGAAAGTGATAATAGAAAATGAGAAAGAAAGATAAGATTTCTAATAAAAGTGAAGTAGAAAAGCAAGTAAAAGAGTCTGAGTTAGGTAATTGAAAGTGATAATAGAAAATGAGAAAGATGTGATTTCAAAGAAAAGTGAAGTAGAAAAGCAAGTAAAAGAGGTTGTTTATTATAATTGACAGTAATAATAGAAAATGAGAAAGAGAGATAAGATTTCTAATAAAAGTGAAGTAGAAAAGCAAGTAAAAGAGTCTGAGTTAGGTAATTGACAGTAATAATAGAAAATGAGAAAGAAAGATAAGATTTCTAATAAAAGTGAAGTAGAAAAGCAAGTAAAAGAGGTTGTTTATTATAATTGACAGTAATAATAGAAAATGAGAAAGAGAGATGAGATTTCTAATAAAAGTGAAGTAGAAAAGCAAGTAAAAGAGTCTGAGTTAGGTAATTGACAGTAATAATAGAAAATGAGAAATAGAGATAAGATTTCTAATAAAAGTGAAGTAGAAAAGCAAGTAAAAGAGTCTGAGTTAGGTAATTGACAGTAATAATAGAAAATGAGAAAGAGAGATAAGATTTCTAATAAAAGTGAAGTAGAAAAGCAAGTAAAAGAGTCTGAGTTAGGTAATTGAAAGTAATAATAGAAAATGAGAAAGAAAGATGAGATTTCTAATAAAAGTGAAGTAGAAAAGCAAGTAAAAGAGTCTGAGTTAGGTAATTGAAAGTAATAATAGAAAATGAGAAAGATGTGATTTCAAAGAAAAGTGAAGTAGAAAAGCAAGTAAAAGAGTCTGAGTTAGGTAATTGACAGTAATAATAGAAAATGAGAAAGAGAGATGAGATTTCTAATAAAAGTGAAGTAGAAAAGCAAGTAAAAGAGTCTGAGTTAGGTAATTGACAGTAATAATAGAAAATGAGAAAGATGTGATTTCTAATAAAAGTGAAGTAGAAAAGCAAGTAAAAGAGTCTGAGTTAGGTAATTGACAGTAATAATAGAAAATGAGAAATAGAGATAAGATTTCTAATAAAAGTGAAGTAGAAAAGCAAGTAAAAGAGTCTGAGTTAGGTAATTGACAGTAATAATAGAAAATGAGAAAGAAAGATAAGATTTCTAATAAAAGTGAAGTAGAAAAGCAAGTAAAAGAGTCTGAGTTAGGTAATTGACAGTAATAATAGAAAATGAGAAAGATGTGATTTCAAAGAAAAGTGAAGTAGAAAAGCAAGTAAAAGAGGTTGTTTATTATAATTGACAGTAATAATAGAAAATGAGAAAGAGAGATAAGATTTCTAATAAAAGTGAAGTAGAAAAGCAAGTAAAAGAGTCTGAGTTAGGTAATTGACAGTAATAATAGAAAATGAGAAAGAAAGATAAGATTTCTAATAAAAGTGAAGTAGAAAAGCAAGTAAAAGAGGTTGTTTATTATAATTGACAGTAATAATAGAAAATGAGAAAGAGAGATAAGATTTCTAATAAAAGTGAAGTAGAAAAGCAAGTAAAAGAGTCTGAGTTAGGTAATTGACAGTAATAATAGAAAATGAGAAAGAGAGATAAGATTTCTAATAAAAGTGAAGTAGAAAAGCAAGTAAAAGAGTCTGAGTTAGGTAATTGAAAGTAATAATAGAAAATGAGAAAGAGAGATGAGATTTCTAATAAAAGTGAAGTAGAAAAGCAAGTAAAAGAGTCTGAGTTAGGTAATTGAAAGTAATAATAGAAAATGAGAAAGATGTGATTTCAAAGAAAAGTGAAGTAGAAAAGCAAGTAAAAGAGGTTGTTTATTATAATTGACATTAATAATAGAAAATGAGAAAGAGAGATAAGATTTCTAATAAAAGTGAAGTAGAAAAGCAAGTAAAAGAGTCTGAGTTAGGTAATTGACAGTAATAATAGAAAATGAGAAAGAGAGATGAGATTTCTAATAAAAGTGAAGTAGAAAAGCAAGTAAAAGAGTCTGAGTTAGGTAATTGACAGTAATAATAGAAAATGAGAAATAGAGATGAGATTTCTAATAAAAGTGAAGTAGAAAAGCAAGTAAAAGAGTCTGAGTTAGGTAATTGAAAGTGATAATAGAAAATGAGAAAGATGTGATTTCAAAGAAAAGTGAAGTAGAAAAGCAAGTAAAAGAGGTTGTTTATTATAATTGACATTAATAATAGAAAATGAGAAAGAGAGATAAGATTTCTAATAAAAGTGAAGTAGAAAAGCAAGTAAAAGAGTCTGAGTTAGGTAATTGACAGTAATAATAGAAAATGAGAAAGAGAGATGAGATTTCTAATAAAAGTGAATTAGAAAAGCAAGTAAAAGAGTCTGAGTTAGGTAATTGACAGTAATAATAGAAAATGAGAAATAGAGATGAGATTTCTAATAAAAGTGAAGTAGAAAAGCAAGTAAAAGAGTCTGAGTTAGGTAATTGAAAGTAATAATAGAAATTGAGAAAGAGAGATAAGATTTCTAAGAAAAGTGAAGTAGAAAAGCAAGTAAAAGAGGTTGTTTATTATAATTGACATTAATAATAGAAAATGAGAAAGAGAGATAAGATTTCTAATAAAAGTGAAGTAGAAAAGCAAGTAAAAGAGTCTGAGTTAGGTAATTGACAGTAATAATAGAAAATGAGAAAGAGAGATGAGATTTCTAATAAAAGTGAAGTAGAAAAGCAAGTAAAAGAGTCTGAGTTAGGTAATTGACAGTAATAATAGAAAATGAGAAATAGAGATAAGATTTCTAATAAAAGTGAAGTAGAAAAGCAAGTAAAAGAGTCTGAGTTAGGTAATTGACAGTAATAATAGAAAATGAGAAAGAGAGATAAGATTTCTAATAAAAGTGAAGTAGAAAAGCAAGTAAAAGAGTCTGAGTTAGGTAATTGAAAGTAATAATAGAAAATGAGAAAGAAAGATGAGATTTCTAATAAAAGTGAAGTAGAAAAGCAAGTAAAAGAGTCTGAGTTAGGTAATTGAAAGTAATAATAGAAAATGAGAAAGATGTGATTTCAAAGAAAAGTGAAGTAGAAAAGCAAGTAAAAGAGTCTGAGTTAGGTAATTGACAGTAATAATAGAAAATGAGAAAGATGTGATTTCTAATAAAAGTGAAGTAGAAAAGCAAGTAAAAGAGTCTGAGTTAGGTAATTGACAGTAATAATAGAAAATGAGAAATAGAGATAAGATTTCTAATAAAAGTGAAGTAGAAAAGCAAGTAAAAGAGTCTGAGTTAGTGTAATTGAAAGTGATAATAGAAAATGAGAAAGAAAGATAAGATTTCTAATAAAAGTGAAGTAGAAAAGCAAGTAAAAGAGTCTGAGTTAGGTAATTGAAAGTGATAATAGAAAATGAGAAAGATGTGATTTCAAAGAAAAGTGAAGTAGAAAAGCAAGTAAAAGAGGTTGTTTATTATAATTGACAGTAATAATAGAAAATGAGAAAGAGAGATAAGATTTCTAATAAAAGTGAAGTAGAAAAGCAAGTAAAAGAGTCTGAGTTAGGTAATTGACAGTAATAATAGAAAATGAGAAAGAAAGATAAGATTTCTAATAAAAGTGAAGTAGAAAAGCAAGTAAAAGAGGTTGTTTATTATAATTGACAGTAATAATAGAAAATGAGAAAGAGAGATAAGATTTCTAATAAAAGTGAAGTAGAAAAGCAAGTAAAAGAGTCTGAGTTAGGTAATTGACAGTAATAATAGAAAATGAGAAAGATAGATAAGATTTCTAATAAAAGTGAAGTAGAAAAGCAAGTAAAAGAGTCTGAGTTAGGTAATTGACTGTAATAATAGAAAATGAGAAAGATAGATAAGATTTCTAATAAAAGTGAAGTAGAAAAGCAAGTAAAAGAGTCTGAGTTAGGTAATTGAAAGTGATAATAGAAAATGAGAAAGATAGATAAGATTTCTAATAAAAGTGAAGTAGAAAAGCAAGTAAAAGAGTCTGAGTTAGGTAATTGAAAGTAATAATAGAAAATGAGAAAGAGAGATGAGATTTCTAATAAAAGTGAAGTAGAAAAGCAAGTAAAAGAGTCTGAGTTAGGTAATTGAAAGTAATAATAGAAAATGAGAAAGAGAGATGAGATTTCTAATAAAAGTGAAGTAGAAAAGCAAGTAAAAGAGTCTGAGTTAGGTAATTGACAGTAATAATAGAAAATGAGAAAGAGAGATGAGATTTCTAATAAAAGTGAAGTAGAAAAGCAAGTAAAAGAGTCTGAGTTAGGTAATTGAAAGTGATAATAGAAAATGAGAAAGATGTGATTTCTAATAAAAGTGAAGTAGAAAAGCAAGTAAAAGAGTCTGAGTTAGGTAATTGACTGTAATAATAGAAAATGAGAAAGATAGATAAGATTTCTAATAAAAGTGAAGTAGAAAAGCAAGTAAAAGAGTCTGAGTTAGGTAATTGACAGTAATAATAGAAAATGAGAAAGAGAGATGAGATTTCTAATAAAAGTGAAGTAGAAAAGCAAGTAAAAGAGTCTGAGTTAGTTAATTGACAGTAATAATAGAAAATGAGAAAGAGAGATGAGATTTCTAATAAAAGTGAAGTAGAAAAGCAAGTAAAAGAGTCTGAGTTAGGTAATTGAAAGTGATAATAGAAAATGAGAAAGATGTGATTTCAAAGAAAAGTGAAGTAGAAAAGCAAGTAAAAGAGGTTGTTTATTATAATTGACAGTAATAGAAGAAAATGAGAAAGAGAGATAAGATTTCTAATAAAAGTGAAGTAGAAAAGCAAGTAAAAGAGGTTGTTTATTATAATTGACAGTAATAGAAGAAAATGAGAAAGAGAGATAAGATTTCTAATAAAAGTGAAGTAGAAAAGCAAGTAAAAGAGTCTGAGTTAGGTAATTGAAAGTAATAATAGAAAATGAGAAAGAGAGATGAGATTTCTAATAAAAGTGAAGTAGAAAAGCAAGTAAAAGAGTCTGAGTTAGGTAATTGAAAGTAATAATAGAAAATGAGAAAGATGTGATTTCAAAGAAAAGTGAAGTAGAAAAGCAAGTAAAAGAGGTTGTTTATTATAATTGACATTAATAATAGAAAATGAGAAAGAGAGATAAGATTTCTAATAAAAGTGAAGTAGAAAAGCAAGTAAAAGAGTCTGAGTTAGGTAATTGACAGTAATAATAGAAAATGAGAAAGAGAGATGAGATTTCTAATAAAAGTGAAGTAGAAAAGCAAGTAAAAGAGTCTGAGTTAGGTAATTGACAGTAATAATAGAAAATGAGAAATAGAGATGAGATTTCTAATAAAAGTGAAGTAGAAAAGCAAGTAAAAGAGTCTGAGTTAGGTAATTGAAAGTGATAATAGAAAATGAGAAAGATGTGATTTCAAAGAAAAGTGAAGTAGAAAAGCAAGTAAAAGAGGTTGTTTATTATAATTGACATTAATAATAGAAAATGAGAAAGAGAGATAAGATTTCTAATAAAAGTGAAGTAGAAAAGCAAGTAAAAGAGTCTGAGTTAGGTAATTGACAGTAATAATAGAAAATGAGAAAGAGAGATGAGATTTCTAATAAAAGTGAATTAGAAAAGCAAGTAAAAGAGTCTGAGTTAGGTAATTGACAGTAATAATAGAAAATGAGAAATAGAGATGAGATTTCTAATAAAAGTGAAGTAGAAAAGCAAGTAAAAGAGTCTGAGTTAGGTAATTGAAAGTAATAATAGAAAATGAGAAAGATGTGATTTCAAAGAAAAGTGAAGTAGAAAAGCAAGTAAAAGAGGTTGTTTATTATAATTGACATTAATAATAGAAAATGAGAAAGAGAGATAAGATTTCTAATAAAAGTGAAGTAGAAAAGCAAGTAAAAGAGTCTGAGTTAGGTAATTGACAGTAATAATAGAAAATGAGAAAGAGAGATGAGATTTCTAATAAAAGTGAAGTAGAAAAGCAAGTAAAAGAGTCTGAGTTAGGTAATTGACAGTAATAATAGAAAATGAGAAATAGAGATAAGATTTCTAATAAAAGTGAAGTAGAAAAGCAAGTAAAAGAGTCTGAGTTAGGTAATTGACAGTAATAATAGAAAATGAGAAAGAGAGATAAGATTTCTAATAAAAGTGAAGTAGAAAAGCAAGTAAAAGAGTCTGAGTTAGGTAATTGAAAGTAATAATAGAAAATGAGAAAGAAAGATGAGATTTCTAATAAAAGTGAAGTAGAAAAGCAAGTAAAAGAGTCTGAGTTAGGTAATTGAAAGTAATAATAGAAAATGAGAAAGATGTGATTTCAAAGAAAAGTGAAGTAGAAAAGCAAGTAAAAGAGTCTGAGTTAGGTAATTGACAGTAATAATAGAAAATGAGAAAGAGAGATGAGATTTCTAATAAAAGTGAAGTAGAAAAGCAAGTAAAAGAGTCTGAGTTAGGTAATTGACAGTAATAATAGAAAATGAGAAAGATGTGATTTCTAATAAAAGTGAAGTAGAAAAGCAAGTAAAAGAGTCTGAGTTAGGTAATTGACAGTAATAATAGAAAATGAGAAATAGAGATAAGATTTCTAATAAAAGTGAAGTAGAAAAGCAAGTAAAAGAGTCTGAGTTAGGTAATTGACAGTAATAATAGAAAATGAGAAAGAAAGATAAGATTTCTAATAAAAGTGAAGTAGAAAAGCAAGTAAAAGAGTCTGAGTTAGGTAATTGACAGTAATAATAGAAAATGAGAAAGATGTGATTTCAAAGAAAAGTGAAGTAGAAAAGCAAGTAAAAGAGGTTGTTTATTATAATTGACAGTAATAATAGAAAATGAGAAAGAGAGATAAGATTTCTAATAAAAGTGAAGTAGAAAAGCAAGTAAAAGAGTCTGAGTTAGGTAATTGACAGTAATAATAGAAAATGAGAAAGAAAGATAAGATTTCTAATAAAAGTGAAGTAGAAAAGCAAGTAAAAGAGGTTGTTTATTATAATTGACAGTAATAATAGAAAATGAGAAAGAGAGATAAGATTTCTAATAAAAGTGAAGTAGAAAAGCAAGTAAAAGAGTCTGAGTTAGGTAATTGACAGTAATAATAGAAAATGAGAAAGAGAGATAAGATTTCTAATAAAAGTGAAGTAGAAAAGCAAGTAAAAGAGTCTGAGTTAGGTAATTGAAAGTAATAATAGAAAATGAGAAAGAGAGATGAGATTTCTAATAAAAGTGAAGTAGAAAAGCAAGTAAAAGAGTCTGAGTTAGGTAATTGAAAGTAATAATAGAAAATGAGAAAGATGTGATTTCAAAGAAAAGTGAAGTAGAAAAGCAAGTAAAAGAGGTTGTTTATTATAATTGACATTAATAATAGAAAATGAGAAAGAGAGATAAGATTTCTAATAAAAGTGAAGTAGAAAAGCAAGTAAAAGAGTCTGAGTTAGGTAATTGACAGTAATAATAGAAAATGAGAAAGAGAGATGAGATTTCTAATAAAAGTGAAGTAGAAAAGCAAGTAAAAGAGTCTGAGTTAGGTAATTGACAGTAATAATAGAAAATGAGAAATAGAGATGAGATTTCTAATAAAAGTGAAGTAGAAAAGCAAGTAAAAGAGTCTGAGTTAGGTAATTGAAAGTGATAATAGAAAATGAGAAAGAAGATAAGATTTCTAATAAAAGTGAAGTAGAAAAGCAAGTAAAAGAGTCTGAGTTAGGTAATTGACAGTAATAATAGAAAATGAGAAAGATGTGATTTCAAAGAAAAGTGAAGTAGAAAAGCAAGTAAAAGAGTCTGAGTTAGGTAATTGACAGTAATAATAGAAAATGAGAAAGAGAGATGAGATTTCTAATAAAAGTGAAGTAGAAAAGCAAGTAAAAGAGTCTGAGTTAGGTAATTGACAGTAATAATAGAAAATGAGAAATAGAGATGAGATTTCTAATAAAAGTGAAGTAGAAAAGCAAGTAAAAGAGTCTGAGTTAGGTAATTGACAGTAATAATAGAAAATGAGAAAGATGTGATTTCTAATAAAAGTGAAGTAGAAAAGCAAGTAAAAGAGTCTGAGTTAGGTAATTGACAGTAATAATAGAAAATGAGAAAGATGATAAGATTTCTAATAAAAGTGAAGTAGAAAAGCAAGTAAAAGAGTCTGAGTTAGGTAATTGACAGTAATAATAGAAAATGAGAAAGATAGATAAGATTTCTAATAAAAGTGAAGTAGAAAAGCAAGTAAAAGAGTCTGAGTTAGGTAATTGACAGTAATAATAGAAAATGAGAAAGATGTGATTTCTAATAAAAGTGAAGTAGAAAAGCAAGTAAAAGAGTCTGAGTTAGGTAATTGACAGTAATAATAGAAAATGAGAAAAAGAGATAAGATTTCTAATAAAAGTGAAGTAGAAAAGCAAGTAAAAGAGTCTGAGTTAGGTAATTGACAGTAATAATAGAAAATGAGAAAGAAAGATAAGATTTCTAATAAAAGTGAAGTAGAAAAGCAAGTAAAAGAGTCTGAGTTAGGTAATTGAAAGTAATAATAGAAAATGAGAAAGATGTGATTTCAAAGAAAAGTGAAGTAGAAAAGCAAGTAAAAGAGGTTGTTTATTATAATTGACAGTAATAATAGAAAATGAGAAAGAGAGATAAGATTTCTAATAAAAGTGAAGTAGAAAAGCAAGTAAAAGAGTCTGAGTTAGGTAATTGACAGTAATAATAGAAAATGAGAAAGAAAGATAAGATTTCTAATAAAAGTGAAGTAGAAAAGCAAGTAAAAGAGGTTGTTTATTATAATTGACAGTAATAATAGAAAATGAGAAAGATAGATAAGATTTCTAATAAAAGTGAAGTAGAAAAGCAAGTAAAAGAGTCTGAGTTAGGTAATTGACAGTAATAATAGAAAATGAGAAAGATAGATAAGATTTCTAATAAAAGTGAAGTAGAAAAGCAAGTAAAAGAGGGTTGTTTATTAGGTAATTGAAAGTAATAATAGAAAATGAGAAAGAGAGATGAGATTTCTAATAAAAGTGAAGTAGAAAAGCAAGTAAAAGAGTCTGAGTTAGGTAATTGACAGTAATAATAGAAAATGAGAAAGAAAGATAAGATTTCTAATAAAAGTGAAGTAGAAAAGCAAGTAAAAGAGTCTGAGTTAGGTAATTGAAAGTGATAATAGAAAATGAGAAAAAGAGATAAGATTTCTAATAAAAGTGAAGTAGAAAAGCAAGTAAAAGAGTCTGAGTTAGGTAATTGACAGTAATAATAGAAAATGAGAAAGATAGATAAGATTTCTAATAAAAGTGAAGTAGAAAAGCAAGTAAAAGAGTCTGAGTTAGGTAATTGACAGTAATAATAGAAAATGAGAAAGATAGATAAGATTTCTAATAAAAGTGAAGTAGAAAAGCAAGTAAAAGAGGTTGTTTATTATAATTGAAAGTAATAATAGAAAATGAGAAAGAGAGATGTGATTTCAAAGAAAAGTGAAGTAGAAAAGCAAGTAAAAGAGTCTGAGTTAGGTAATTGACAGTAATAGAAGAAAATGAGAAAGAGAGATGAGATTTCTAATAAAAGTTAAGTAGAAAAGCAAGTAAAAGAGTCTGAGTTAGGTAATTGACAGTAATAATAGAAAATGAGAAAGAAAGATAAGATTTCTAATAAAAGTGAAGTAGAAAAGCAAGTAAAAAGAGGTTGTTTATTATAATTGAAAGTAATAATAGAAAATGAGAAAGAGAGATGAGATTTCTAATAAAAGTGAAGTAGAAAAGCAAGTAAAAGAGTCTGAGTTAGGTAATTGACAGTAATAATAGAAAATGAGAAAGAGAGATGAGATTTCTAATAAAAGTGAAGTAGAAAAGCAAGTAAAAGAGTCTGAGTTAGGTAATTGACAGTAATAATAGAAAATGAGAAAGAGAGATGAGATTTCTAATAAAAGTGAAGTAGAAAAGCAAGTAAAAGAGTCTGAGTTAGGTAATTGAAAGTGATAATAGAAAATGAGAAAGAGAGATAAGATTTCTAATAAAAGTGAAGTAGAAAAGCAAGTAAAAGAGTCTGAGTTAGGTAATTGACAGTAATAATAGAAAATGAGAAATAGAGATAAGATTTCTAATAAAAGTGAAGTAGAAAAGCAAGTAAAAGAGTCTGAGTTAGGTAATTGACAGTAATAATAGAAAATGAGAAAGATGTGATTTCAAAGAAAAGTGAAGTAGAAAAGCAAGTAAAAGAGTCTGAGTTAGGTAATTGACAGTAATAATAGAAAATGAGAAAGATAGATAAGATTTCTAATAAAAGTGAAGTAGAAAAGCAAGTAAAAGAGTCTGAGTTAGGTAATTGAAAGTAATAATAGAAAATGAGAAAGATGTGATTTCTAAGAAAAGTGAAGTAGAAAAGCAAGTAAAAGAGGTTGTTTATTATAATTGACATTAATAATAGAAAATGAGAAAGAGAGATAAGATTTCTAATAAAAGTGAAGTAGAAAAGCAAGTAAAAGAGTCTGAGTTAGGTAATTGACAGTGATAATAGAAAATGAGAAAGAGAGATGAGATTTCTAATAAAAGTGAAGTAGAAAAGCAAGTAAAAGAGTCTGAGTTAGGTAATTGAAAGTAATAATAGAAAATGAGAAAGATGTGATTTCAAAGAAAAGTGAAGTAGAAAAGCAAGTAAAAGAGGTTGTTTATTATAATTGACATTAATAATAGAAAATGAGAAAGAGAGATAAGATTTCTAATAAAAGTGAAGTAGAAAAGCAAGTAAAAGAGTCTGAGTTAGGTAATTGACAGTGATAATAGAAATGAGAAAGATAGATAAGATTTCTAATAAAAGTGACAGTAGAAAAGCAAGTAAAAGAGTCTGAGTTAGGTAATTGAAAGTAATAATAGAAAATGAGAAAGATGTGATTTCTAAGAAAAGTGAAGTAGAAAAGCAAGTAAAAGAGGTTGTTTATTATAATTGACATTAATAATAGAAAATGAGAAAGAGAGATAAGATTTCTAATAAAAGTGAAGTAGAAAAGCAAGTAAAGAGTCTGAGTTAGGTAATTGAAAGTGATAATAGAAAATGAGAAAGAGAGATGAGATTTCTAATAAAAGTGAAGTAGAAAAGCAAGTAAAAAGAGTCTGAGTTAGGTAATTGAAAGTAATAATAGAAAATGAGAAAGATGTGATTTCAAAGAAAAGTGAAGTAGAAAAGCAAGTAAAAGAGGTTGTTTATTATAATTGACATTAATAATAGAAAATGAGAAAGAGAGATAAGATTTCTAATAAAAGTGAAGTAGAAAAGCAAGTAAAAGAGTCTGAGTTAGGTAATTGACAGTAATAATAGAAAATGAGAAAGATAGATAAGATTTCTAATAAAAGTGAAGTAGAAAAGCAAGTAAAAGAGTCTGAGTTAGGTAATTGAAAGTAATAATAGAAAATGAGAAAGATGTGATTTCTAAGAAAAGTGAAGTAGAAAAGCAAGTAAAAGAGGTTGTTTATTATAATTGACATTAATAATAGAAAATGAGAACGAGAGATAAGATTTCTAATAAAAGTGAACTAGAAAAGCAAGTAAAAGAGTCTGAGTTAGGTAATTGACAGTAATAATAGAAAATGAGAAAGAGAGATGAGATTTCTAATAAAAGTGAAGTAGAAAAGCAAGTAAAAGAGTCTGAGTTAGGTAATTGAAAGTAATAATAGAAAATGAGAAAGATGTGATTTCAAAGAAAAGTGAAGTAGAAAAGCAAGTAAAAGAGGTTGTTTATTATAATTGACATTAATAATAGAAAATGAGAAAGAGAGATGAGATTTCTAATAAAAGTGAAGTAGAAAAGCAAGTAAAAGAGTCTGAGTTAGGTAATTGAAAGTGATAATAGAAAATGAGAAAAAGAGATAAGATTTCTAATAAAAGTGAAGTAGAAAAGCAAGTAAAAGAGTCTGAGTTAGTTAATTGACAGTAATAATAGACAAATGAGAAAGAGAGATGAGATTTCTAATAAAAGTGAAGTAGAAAAGCAAGTAAAAGAGTCTGAGTTAGGTAATTGACAGTAATAATAGAAAATGAGAAAGAGAGATGAGATTTCTAATAAAGTGAAGTAGAAAAGCAAGTAAAAGAGTCCTGAGTTAGTTAATTGACAGTAATCATAGAAAATGAGAAAGAGAGATGAGATTTCTAATAAAGTGAAGTAGAAAAGCAAGTAAAAGAGTCTGAGTTAGGTAATTGAAAGTGATAATAGAAAATGAGAAAGAGAGATGAGATTTCTAATAAAAGTGAAGTAGAAAAGCAAGTAAAAGAGTCTGAGTTAGGTAATTGACAGTAATAATAGAAAATGAGAAAGAGAGATAAGATTTCTAATAAAGTGATAGTAGAAAAGCAAGTAAAAGAGTCTGAGTTAGGTAATTGACAGTAATAATAGAAAATGAGAAAGATAGATAAGATTTCTAATAAAAGTGAAGTAGAAAAGCAAGTAAAAGAGTCTGAGTTAGGTAATTGAAAGTAATAATAGAAAATGAGAAAAGAAGAGATGAGATTTCTAATAAAAGTGAAGTAGAAAAGCAAGTAAAAGAGTCTGAGTTAGGTAATTGAAAGTAATAATAGAAAATGAGAAAGATGTGATTTCAAAGAAAAGTGAAGTAGAAAAGCAA
>CAMPDV010004823.1:0-29433 GCA_946699065.1 Loxodes magnus
AATTTCAGTTTTATTGAGTATGCTTTGAGAAGTAATAAGTATATAGAAAAGTGAAGAAGTAAAGTAAGAAAGGAAGATAGAATTTCAGTTTTATTGAGTATGCTTTGAGAAGTAATAAGTATATAGAAAAGTGAAGAAGTAAAGTAAGAAAGGAAGATAGAATTTCAGTTTTAAGGAGTATGCTTTGAGAAGTAATAAGTATTTAGAAAAGTGAATAAGTAAAGTAAGAAAAGAAGATAGAATTTCAGTTTTAAGAGTATGCTTTGAGAAGTAATAAGTATTTAGAAAAGTGAAGAAGTAAAGTAAGAAAGGAAGATAGAATTTCAGTTTTATTGAGTATGCTTTGAGAAGTAATAAGTATTAAGAAGATTGAAGAAGTAAAGTAAGAAAAGAAGATAGAATTTCAGTTTTAAGAGTATGCTTTGAGAAGTAATAAGTATTTAGAAAAGTGAAGAAGTAAAGTAAGAAAAGAAGATAGAATTTCAGTTTTACGGTTAATGCTTTGAGAAGTAATAAGTATATAGAAAAGTGAAGAAGTAAAGTAAGAAAAGAAGATAGAATTTCAGTTTTATTGAGTATGCTTTGAGAAGTAATAAGTATTTAGAAAAGTGAAGAAGTAAAGTAAGAAAGGAAGATAGAATTTCAGTTTTATTGAGTATGCTTTGAGAAGTAATAAGTATTAAGAAAAGTGAAGAAGTAAAGTAAGAAAGGAAGATAGAATTTCAGTTTTATTGAGTATGCTTTGAGAAGTAATAAGTATTAAGAAAAGTGAAGAAGTAAAGTAAGAAAGGAAGATAGAATTTCAGTTTTATTGAGTATGCTTTGAGAAGTAATAAGTATATAGAAAAGTGAAGAAGTAAAGTAAGAAAGGAAGATAGAATTTCAGTTTTATTGAGTATGCTTTGAGAAGTAATAAGTATATAGAAAAGTGAAGAAGTAAAGTAAGAAAAGAAGATAGAATTTCAGTTTTATTGAGTATGCTTTGAGAAGTAATAAGTATTTAGAAAAGTGAAGAAGAAAAGTAAGAAAGGAAGATAGAATTTCAGTTTTACGGTTAATGCTTTGAGAAGTAATAAGTATTTAGAAAAGTGAAGAAGTAAAGTATGAAAAGAAGATAGAATTTCAGTTATATTGAGTATGCTTTGAGAAGTAATAAGTATTAAGAAGATTGAAGAAGTAAAGTAAGAAAAGAAGATAGAATTTCAGTTTTAAGAGTATGCTTTGAGAAGTAATAAGTATTTAGAAAAGTGAAGAAGTAAAGTAAGAAAAGAAGATAGAATTTCAGTTTTATTGAGTATGCTTTGAGAAGTAATAAGTATTTAGAAAAGTGAGGAAGTAAAGTAAGAAAAGAAAAAAGAATTTCAGTTTTATTGATTATGCTTTGAGAAGTAATAAGTATTTAGAAAAGTGAAGAAGTAAAGTAAGAAAAGAAGAAAGAATTTAAGTTTTAAGGAGTATGCTTTGAGAAGTAATAAGTATTTAGAAAAGTGAAGAAGTAAAGTAAGAAAAGATCATAGAATTTCAGTTTTACGGTTAATGCTTTGAGAAGTAATAAGTATTTAGAAAAGTGAAGAAGAAAAGTAAGAAAGGAAGATAGAATTTCAGTTTTATTGAGTATGCTTTGAGAAGTAAAAAGTATTTAGAAAAGTGAAGAAGTAAAGTAAGAAAAGAAGATAGAATTTCAGTTTTAAGAGTATGCTTTGAGAAGTAATAAGTATTTAGAAAAGTGAAGAAGAAAAGTAAGAAAGGAAGATAGAATTTCAGTTTTACGGTTAATGCTTTGAGAAGTAATAAGTATTTAGAAAAGTGAAGAAGTAAAGTAAGAAAGGAAGATAGAATTTCAGTTTTAAGGAGTATGCTTTGAGAAGTAATAAGTATTTAGAAAAGTGAATAAGTAAAGTAAGAAAAGAAGATAGAATTTCAGTTTTAAGAGTATGCTTTGAGAAGTAATAAGTATTTAGAAAAGTGAAGAAATAAAGTAAGAAAAGAAGATAGAATTTCAGTTTTACGGTTAATGCTTTGAGAAGTAATAAGTATTTAGAAAAGTGAAGAAGTAAAGTAAGAAAAGAAGATAGAATTTCAGTTTTAAGGAGTATGCTTTGAGAAGTAATAAGTATATAGAAAAGTGAAGAAGTAAAGTAAGAAAAGAAGATAGAATTTCAGTTTTATTGAGTATGCTTTGAGAAGTAAAAAGTATTTAGAAAAGTGAAGAAGTAAAGTAAGAAAAGAAGATAGAATTTCAGTTTTAAGAGTATGCTTTGAGAAGTAATAAGTATTTAGAAAAGTGAAGAAGAAAAGTAAGAAAGGAAGATAGAATTTCAGTTTTACGGTTAATGCTTTGAGAAGTAATAAGTATTTAGAAAAGTGAAGAAGTAAAGTAAGAAAAGAAGATAGAATTTCAGTTTTAAGGAGTATGCTTTGAGAAGTAATAAGTATTAAGAAAAGTGAAGAAGTAAAGTAAGAAAGGAAGATAGAATTTCAGTTTTATTGAGTATGCTTTGAGAAGTAAAAAGTATTTAGAAAAGTGAAGAAATAAAGTAAGAAAAGAAGATAGAATTTCAGTTTTACGGTTAATGCTTTGAGAAGTAATAAGTATTTAGAAAAGTGAAGAAGTAAAGTAAGAAAAGAAGATAGAATTTCAGTTTTAAGGAGTATGCTTTGAGAAGTAATAAGTATATAGAAAAGTGAAGAAGTAAAGTAAGAAAAGAAGATAGAATTTCAGTTTTATTGAGTATGCTTTGAGAAGTAATAAGTATTTAGAAAAGTGAAGAAGTAAAGTAAGAAAGGAAGATAGAATTTCAGTTTTATTGAGTATGCTTTGAGAAGTAAAAAGTATTTAGAAAAGTGAAGAAGTAAGAAAGGAAGATAGAATTTCAGTTTTATTGAGTATGCTTTGAGAAGTAATAAGTATTAAGAAAAGTGAAGAAGTAAAGTAAGAAAAGAAGATAGAATTTCAGTTTTACGGTTAATGCTTTGAGAAGTAATAAGTATTTAGAAAAGTGAAGAAGTAAAGTAAGAAAAGAAGATAGAATTTCAGTTATATTGAGTATGCTTTGAGAAGTAATAAGTATTTAGAAAAGTGAAGAAGTAAAGTAAGAAAAGAAGATAGAATTTCAGTTATATTGAGTATGCTTTGAGAAGTAATAAGTATATAGAAAAGTGAAGAAGTAAAGTAAGAAAAGAAGATAGAATTTCAGTTTTATTGAGTATGCTTTGAGAAGTAATAAGTATTTAGAAAAGTGAAGAAGTAAAGTAAGAAAAGATCATAGAATTTCAGTTTTACGGTTAATGCTTTGAGAAGTAATAAGTATTTAGAAAAGTGAAGAAGTAAAGTAAGAAAGGAAGATAGAATTTCAGTTTTATTGAGTATGCTTTGAGAAGTAATAAGTATTTAGAAAAGTGAAGAAGTAAAGTAAGAAAAGAAGATAGAATTTCAGTTTTACGGTTAATGCTTTGAGAAGTAATAAGTATTTAGAAAAGTGAAGAAGTAAAGTAAGAAAGGAAGATAGAATTTCAGTTTTAAGGAGTATGCTTTGAGAAGTAATAAGTATTTAGAAAAGTGAAGAAGTAAAGTAAGAAAAGAAGATAGAATTTCAGTTATATTGAGTATGCTTTGAGAAGTAATAATTATTTAGAAAAGTGAAGAAGTAAAGTAAGAAAAGAAGATAGAATTTCAGTTTTACGGTTAATGCTTTGAGAAGTAATAAGTATTAAGAAAAGTGAAGAAGTAAAGTAAGAAAAGAAGATAGAATTTCAGTTTTAAGGAGTATGCTTTGAGAAGTAATAAGTATATAGAAAAGTGAAGAAGTAAAGTAAGAAAAGAAGATAGAATTTCAGTTTTACGGTTAATGCTTTGAGAAGTAATAAGTATTTAGAAAAGTGAAGAAGTAAAGTAAGAAAGGAAGATAGAATTTCAGTTTTATTGAGTATGCTTTGAGAAGTAATAAGTATTTAGAAAAGTGAAGAAGTAGAGTAAGAAAAGAAGATAGAATTTCAGTTTTACGGTTAATGCTTTGAGAAGTAATAAGTATTAAGAAGATTGAAGAAGTAAAGTAAGAAAAGAAGATAGAATTTCAGTTTTACGGTTAATGCTTTGAGAAGTAATAAGTATTTAGAAAAGTGAAGAAGTAAAGTAAGAAAGGAAGATAGAATTTCAGTTTTATTGAGTATGCTTTGAGAAGTAATAAGTATTTAGAAAAGTGAAGAAGTAAAGTAAGAAAAGAAGATAGAATTTCAGTTATATTGAGTATGCTTTGAGAAGTAATAAGTATATAGAAAAGTGAAGAAGTAAAGTAAGAAAAGAAGATAGAATTTCAGTTTTATTGAGTATGCTTTGAGAAGTAATAAGTATTTAGAAAAGTGAAGAAGTAAAGTAAGAAAAGAAGATAGAATTTCAGTTTTACGGTTAATGCTTTGAGAAGTAATAAGTATTTAGAAAAGTGAAGAAGTAAAGTAAGAAAGGAAGATAGAATTTCAGTTTTATTGAGTATGCTTTGAGAAGTAAAAAGTATTTAGAAAAGTGAAGAAGTAAAGTAAGAAAAGAAGATAGAATTTCAGTTATATTGAGTATGCTTTGAGAAGTAATAAGTATTTAGAAAAGTGAAGAAATAAAGTAAGAAAAGAAGATAGAATATCAGTTTTACGGTTAATGCTTTGAGAAGTAATAAGTATTTAGAAAAGTGAAGAAGTAAAGTAAGAAAGGAAGATAGAATTTCAGTTTTAAGGAGTATTCTTTGAGAAGTAATAAGTATTTAGAAAAGTGAAGAAGTAGATTAAGAAAAGAAGATAGAATTTCAGTTTTAAGGAGTATGCTTTGAGAAGTAATAAGTATTTAGAAAAGTGAAGAAGTAAAGTAAGAAAAGAAGATAGAATTTCAGTTTTATTGAGTATGCTTTGAGAAGTAATAAGTATTTAGAAAAGTGAAGAAGTAAAGTAAGAAAAGAAGATAGAATTTCAGTTTTACGGTTAATGCTTTGAGAAGTAATAAGTATATAGAAAAGTGAAGAAGTAAAGTAAGAAAAGAAGATAGAATTTCAGTTTTACGGTTAATGCTTTGAGAAGTAATAAGTATTTAGAAAAGTGAAGAAGTAAAGTAAGAAAGGAAGATAGAATTTCAGTTTTATTGAGTATGCTTTGAGAAGTAATAAGTATTTAGAAAAGTGAAGAAGTAAAGTAAGAAAAGAAGATAGAATTTCAGTTTTACGGTTAATGCTTTGAGAAGTAATAAGTATTTAGAAAAGTGAAGAAGTAAAGTAAGAAAGGAAGATAGAATTTCAGTTTTAAGGAGTATGCTTTGAGAAGTAATAAGTATTTAGAAAAGTGAAGAAGTAAAGTAAGAAAAGAAGATAGAATTTCAGTTATATTGAGTATGCTTTGAGAAGTAATAATTATTTAGAAAAGTGAAGAAGTAAAGTAAGAAAAGAAGATAGAATTTCAGTTTTACGGTTAATGCTTTGAGAAGTAATAAGTATTAAGAAAAGTGAAGAAGTAAAGTAAGAAAAGAAGATAGAATTTCAGTTTTAAGGAGTATGCTTTGAGAAGTAATAAGTATATAGAAAAGTGAAGAAGTAAAGTAAGAAAAGAAGATAGAATTTCAGTTTTACGGTTAATGCTTTGAGAAGTAATAAGTATTTAGAAAAGTGAAGAAGTAAAGTAAGAAAGGAAGATAGAATTTCAGTTTTATTGAGTATGCTTTGAGAAGTAATAAGTATTTAGAAAAGTGAAGAAGTAGAGTAAGAAAAGAAGATAGAATTTCAGTTTTACGGTTAATGCTTTGAGAAGTAATAAGTATTAAGAAGATTGAAGAAGTAAAGTAAGAAAAGAAGATAGAATTTCAGTTTTACGGTTAATGCTTTGAGAAGTAATAAGTATTAAGAAAAGTGAAGAAGTAAAGTAAGAAAGGAAGATAGAATTTCAGTTTTATTGAGTATGCTTTGAGAAGTAAAAAGTATTTAGAAAAGTGTAGAAATAAAGTAAGAAAAGAAGATAGAATTTCAGTTTTACGGTTAATGCTTTGAGAAGTAATAAGTATTTAGAAAAGTGAAGAAGTAAAGTAAGAAAAGAAGATAGAATTTCAGTTTTAAGAGTATGCTTTGAGAAGTAATAAGTATTAAGAAGATTGAAGAAGTAAAGTAAGAAAAGAAGATAGAATTTCAGTTTTACGGTTAATGCTTTGAGAAGTAATAAGTATATAGAAAAGTGAAGAAGTAAAGTAAGAAAGGAAGATAGAATTTCAGTTTTATTGAGTATGCTTTGAGAAGTAATAAGTATTTAGAAAAGTGAAGAAGTAAAGTAAAAAAGAAGATAGAATTTCAGTTTTACGGTTAATGCTTTGAGAAGTAATAAGTATATAGAAAAGTGAAGAAGTGAAGTAAGAAAAGAAGATAGAATTTCAGTTTTAAGGAGTATGCTTTGAGAAGTAATAAGTATTTAGAAAAGTGAAGAAGTAAAGTAAGAAAAGAAGATAGAATTTCAGTTTTACGGTTAATGCTTTGAGAAGTA
Organism: Loxodes magnus; assembly: GCA_946699065.1. NCBI lineage: Eukaryota > Ciliophora > Karyorelictea > Loxodida > Loxodidae > Loxodes > Loxodes magnus. The sequence continues at coordinate 6,502 of CAMPDV010004823.1, forward strand.
ATAAGTATATAGAAAAGTGAAGAAGTGAAGTAAGAAAAGAAGATAGAATTTCAGTTTTAAGGAGTATGCTTTGAGAAGTAATAAGTATTTAGAAAAGTGAAGAAGTAAAGTAAGAAAAGAAGATAGAATTTCAGTTTTAAGGAGTATGCTTTGAGAAGTAATAAGTATTTAGAAAAGTGAAGAAGTAAAGTAAGAAAAGAAGATAGAATTTCAGTTATATTGAGTATGCTTTGAGAAGTAATAAGTATTTAGAAAAGTGAAGAAGTAAAGTAAGAAAAGAAGATAGAATTTCAGTTTTACGGTTAATGCTTTGAGAAGTAATAAGTATTTAGAAAAGTGAAGAAGTAAAGTAAGAAAAGAAGATAGAATTTCAGTTTTACGGTTAATGCTTTGAGAAGTAATAAGTATTTAGAAAAGTGAAGAAGTAAAGTAAAAAAGAAGATAGAATTTCAGTTTTACGGTTAATGCTTTGAGAAGTAATAAGTATATAGAAAAGTGAAGAAGTAAAGTAAGAAAAGAAGATAGAATTTCAGTTTTAAGGAGTATGCTTTGAGAAGTAATAAGTATTTAGAAAAGTGAAGAAGTAAAGTAAGAAAGGAAGATAGAATTTCAGTTTTATTGAGTATGCTTTGAGAAGTAATAAGTATATAGAAAAGTGAAGAAGTAGAGTAAGAAAAGAAGATAGAATTTCAGTTTTACGGTTAATGCTTTGAGAAGTAATAAGTATTAAGAAGATTGAAGAAGTAAAGTAAGAAAAGAAGATAGAATTTCAGTTTTACGGTTAATGCTTTGAGAAGTAATAAGTATTTAGAAAAGTGAAGAAGTAAAGTAAGAAAAGAAGATAGAATTTCAGTTTTACGGTTAATGCTTTGAGAAGTAATAAGTATTAAGAAAAGTGAAGAAGTAAAGTAAGAAAGGAAGATAGAATTTCAGTTTTACGGTTAATGCTTTGAGAAGTAATAAGTATTAAGAAAAGTGAAGAAGTAAAGTAAGAAAGGAAGATAGAATTTCAGTTTTAAGGAGTATGCTTTGAGAAGTAATAAGTATTTAGAAAAGTGAAGAAGTAAAGTAAGAAAAGAAGATAGAATTTCAGTTTTACGGTTAATGCTTTGAGAAGTAATAAGTATATAGAAAAGTGAAGAAGTAAAGTAAGAAAAGAAGATAGAATTTCAGTTTTACGGTTAATGCTTTGAGAAGTAATAAGTATTTAGAAAAGTGAAGAAGTAAAGTAAGAAAAGAAGATAGAATTTCAATTTTACGGTTAATGCTTTGAGAAGTAATAAGTATTTAGAAAAGTGAAGAAGTAAAGTAAGAAAAGAAGATAGAATTTCAGTTTTACGGTTAATGCTTTGAGAAGTAATAAGTATTTAGAAAAGTGAAGAAGTAAAGTAAGAAAAGAAGATAGAATTTCAGTTTTACGGTTAATGCTTTGAGAAGTAATAAGTATATAGAAAAGTGAAGAAGTAAAGTAAGAAAAGAAGATAGAATTTCAGTTTTAAGGAGTATGCTTTGAGAAGTAATAAGTATATAGAAAAGTGAAGAAGTAAAGTAAGAAAAGAAGATAGAATTTCAGTTTTAAGGAGTATGCTTTGAGAAGTAATAAGTATATAGAAAAGTGAAGAAGTAAAGTAAGAAAAGAAGATAGAATTTCAGTTTTAAGGAGTATGCTTTGAGAAGTAATAAGTATTTAGAAAAGTGAAGAAGTAAAGTAAGAAAAGAAGATAGAATTTCAGTTTTACGGTTAATGCTTTGAGAAGTAATAAGTATTTAGAAAAGTGAAGAAGTAAAGTAAGAAAAGAAGATAGAATTTCAGTTATATTGAGTATGCTTTGAGAAGTAATAAGTATTTAGAAAAGTGAAGAAGTAAAGTAAGAAAAGAAGATAGAATTTCAGTTTTACGGTTAATGCTTTGAGAAGTAATAAGTATTTAGAAAAGTGAAGAAGTAAAGTAAGAAAAGAAGATAGAATTTCAGTTTTACGGTTAATGCTTTGAGAAGTAATAAGTATTTAGAAAAGTGAAGAAGTAAAGTAAAAAAGAAGATAGAATTTCAGTTTTACGGTTAATGCTTTGAGAAGTAATAAGTATATAGAAAAGTGAAGAAGTAAAGTAAGAAAAGAAGATAGAATTTCAGTTTTAAGGAGTATGCTTTGAGAAGTAATAAGTATTTAGAAAAGTGAAGAAGTAAAGTAAGAAAGGAAGATAGAATTTCAGTTTTATTGAGTATGCTTTGAGAAGTAATAAGTATATAGAAAAGTGAAGAAGTAGAGTAAGAAAAGAAGATAGAATTTCAGTTTTACGGTTAATGCTTTGAGAAGTAATAAGTATTAAGAAGATTGAAGAAGTAAAGTAAGAAAAGAAGATAGAATTTCAGTTTTAAGAGTATGCTTTGAGAAGTAAAAAGTATTTAGAAAAGTGAAGAAATAAAGTAAGAAAAGAAGATAGAATTTCAGTTTTACGGTTAATGCTTTGAGAAGTAATAAGTATATAGAAAAGTGAAGAAGTAAAGTAAGAAAAGAAGATAGAATTTCAGTTTTATTGAGTATGCTTTGAGAAGTAATAAGTATATAGAAAAGTGAAGAAGTAGAGTAAGAAAAGAAGATAGAATTTCAGTTTTACGGTTAATGCTTTGAGAAGTAATAAGTATTAAGAAGATTGAAGAAGTAAAGTAAGAAAAGAAGATAGAATTTCAGTTTTAAGAGTATGCTTTGAGAAGTAAAAAGTATTTAGAAAAGTGAAGAAATAAAGTAAGAAAAGAAGATAGAATTTCAGTTTTATTGAGTATGCTTTGAGAAGTAATAAGTATTAAGAAGATTGAAGAAGTAAAGTAAGAAAAGAAGATAGAATTTCAGTTTTAAGAGTATGCTTTGAGAAGTAATTAAGTATTTTGAAAAGTGAAGAAGTAAAGTAAGAAAAGAAGATAGAATTTCAGTTTAAAGGAGTATGCTTTGAGAAGTAATAAGTATTTAGAAAAGTGAAGAAGTAAAGTAAGAAAGGAAGATAGAATTTCAGTTTTATTGAGTATGCTTTGAGAAGTAATAAGTATATAGAAAAGTGAAGAAGTAGAGTAAGAAAAGAAGATAGAATTTCAGTTTTACGGTTAATGCTTTGAGAAGTAATAAGTATTAAGAAGATTGAAGAAGTAAAGTAAGAAAAGAAGATAGAATTTCAGTTTTAAGAGTATGCTTTGAGAAGTAAAAAGTATTTAGAAAAGTGAAGAAATAAAGTAAGAAAAGAAGATAGAATTTCAGTTTTACGGTTAATGCTTTGAGAAGTAATAAGTATATAGAAAAGTGAAGAAGTAAAGTAAGAAAAGAAGATAGAATTTCAGTTTTACGGTTAATGCTTTGAGAAGTAATAAGTATTTAGAAAAGTGAAGAAGTAAAGTAAGAAAAGAAGATAGAATTTCAGTTTTACGGTTAATGCTTTGAGAAGTAATAAGTATTAAGAAAAGTGAAGAAGTAAAGTAAGAAAGGAAGATAGAATTTCAGTTTTACGGTTAATGCTTTGAGAAGTAATAAGTATTAAGAAAAGTGAAGAAGTAAAGTAAGAAAGGAAGATAGAATTTCAGTTTTATTGAGTATGCTTTGAGAAGTAATAAGTATTTAGAAAAGTGAAGAAGTAAAGTAAAAAAGAAGATAGAATTTCAGTTTTACGGTTAATGCTTTGAGAAGTAATAAGTATATAGAAAAGTGAAGAAGTGAAGTAAGAAAAGAAGATAGAATTGCAGTTTTACGGTTAATGCTTTGAGAAGTAATAAGTATTTAGAAAAGTGAAGAAGTAAAGTAAGAAAAGAAGATAGAATTTCAGTTATATTGAGTATGCTTTGAGAAGTAATAAGTATTTAGAAAAGTGAAGAAGTAAAGTAAGAAAAGAAGATAGAATTTCAGTTTTACGGTTAATGCTTTGAGAAGTAATAAGTATATAGAAAAGTGAAGAAGTAAAGTAAGAAAAGAAGATAGAATTTCAGTTTTAAGGAGTATGCTTTGAGAAGTAATAAGTATTTAGAAAAGTGAAGAAGTAAAGTAAGAAAAGAAGATAGAATTTCAGTTTTATTGAGTATGCTTTGAGAAGTAAAAAGTATTTAGAAAAGTGAAGAAATAAAGTAAGAAAGAAGATAGAATTTCAGTTTTACGGTTAATGCTTTGAGAAGTAATAAGTATTTAGAAAAGTGAAGAAGTAAAGTAAGAAAAGAAGATAGAATTTCAGTTTTACGGTTAATGCTTTGAGAAGTAATAAGTATTAAGAAAAGTGAAGAAGTAAAGTAAGAAAAGAAGATAGAATTTCAGTTTTATTGAGTATGCTTTGAGAAGTAATAAGTATTTAGAAAAGTGAAGAAATAAAGTAAGAAAAGAAGATAGAATTTCAGTTTTACGGTTAATGCTTTGAGAAGTAATAAGTATTTAGAAAAGTGAAGAAGTAAAGTAAGAAAAGAAGATAGAATTTCAGTTTTACGGTTAATGCTTTGAGAAGTAATAAGTATATAGAAAAGTGAAGAAGTAAAGTAAGAAAAGAAGATAGAATTTCAGTTTTACGGTTAATGCTTTGAGAAGTAATAAGTATTAAGAAAAGTGAAGAAGTAAAGTAAGAAAGGAAGATAGAATTTCAGTTTTATTGAGTATGCTTTGAGAAGTAATAAGTATTTAGAAAAGTGAAGAAGTAAAGTAAGAAAGGAAGATAGAATTTCAGTTTTATTGAGTATGCTTTGAGAAGTAATAAGTATTTAGAAAAGTGAAGAAGTAAAGTAAGAAAAGAAGATAGAATTTCAGTTTTACGGTTAATGCTTTGAGAAGTAATAAGTATTAAGAAAAGTGAAGAAGTAAAGTGAAGATAGAATTTCAATTGAGAATGCTTTGAGAAGTATAAGTATTAAGAAGATTGAAGAAGTAAAGTAAGAAAAGAAGATAGAATTTCAGTTTTAAGAGTATGCTTTGAGAAGTAATAAGTATTTAGAAAAGTGAAGAAGTAAAGTAAGAAAAGAAGATAGAATTTCAGTTTTATTGAGTATGCTTTGAGAAGTAATAAGTATTTAGAAAAGTGAAGAAGTAAAGTAAGAAAGGAAGATAGAATTTCAGTTTTATTGAGTATGCTTTGAGAAGTAAAAAGTATTTAGAAAAGTGAAGAAGTAAAGTAAGAAAAGAAGATAGTCAGTTATATTGAGTATGCTTTGAGAAGTTAAGTATTTAGAAAAGTGAAGAAGTAAAGTAAGAAAGAAGATAGAATTTCAGTTTTATTGAGTATGCTTTGAGAAGTAATAAGTATTTAGAAAAGTGAAGAAATAAAGTAAGAAAAGAAGATAATCAGTTTTACGGTTAATGCTTTGAGAAGTAATAAGTATTTAGAAAAGTGAAGAAGTAAAGTAAGAAAAGAAGATAGAATTTCAGTTTTACGGTTTGCTTTGAGAAGTAATAAGTATATAGAAAAGTGAAGAAGTAAAGTAAGAAAAGAAGATAGAATTTCAGTTTTACGGTTATGCTTTGAGAAGTAATAAGTATTAAGAAAAGTGAAGAAGTAAAGTAAGAAAGGAAGATAGAATTTCAGTTTTATTGAGTATGCTTTGAGAAGTAAAAAGTATTTAGAAAAGTGAAGAAATAAAGTAAGAAAAGAAGATAGAATTTCAGTTTTTTAATGCTTTGAGAAGAGTATTTAGAAAAGTGAAGAAGTAAAGTAAGAGGAAGATAGAATTTCAGTTTTATTGAGTATGCTTTGAGAAGTAATAAGTATATAGAAAAGTGAAGAAATAAAGTAAGAAAAGAAGATAGAATTTCAGTTTTACGGTTAATGCTTTGAGAAGTAATAAGTATTTAGAAAAGTGAAGAAGAAAAGTAAGAAAGGAAGATAGAATTTCAGTTTTATTGAGTATGCTTTGAGAAGTAATAAGTATTTAGAAAAGTGAAGAAATAAAGTAAGAAAGGGAAGATAGAATTTCAGTTTTACGGTTAATGCTTTGAGAAGTAATAAGTATTTAGAAAGTGAAGAAGTAAAGTAAGAAAGGAAGATAGAATTTCAGTTTTACGGTTAATGCTTTGAGAAGTAATAAGTATATAGAAAAGTGAAGAAGTAAAGTAAGAAAAGAAGATAGAATTTCAGTTTTATTGAGTATGCTTTGAGAAGTAATAAGTATTTAGAAAAGTGAAGAAGTAAAGTAAGAAAGGAAGATAGAATTTCAGTTTTATTGAGAATGCTTTGAGAAGTAATAAGTATTAAGAAAAGTGAAGAAGTAAAGTAAGAAAAGAAGATAGAATTTCAGTTTTATTGAGAATGCTTTGAGAAGTAAAAAGTATTTAGAAAAGTGAAGAAGTAAAGTAAGAAAAGAAGATAGAATTTCAGTTTTATTGAGTATGCTTTGAGAAGTAATAAGTATTTAGAAAAGTGAAGAAGTAAAGTAAGAAGGAAGATAGAATTTCAGTTTTATTGAGTATGCTTTGAGAAGTAATAAGTATATAGAAAAGTGAAAAGAAATAATTTCAGTAAGAAAAGAAGTATTTAGAAAATTTCAGTTTTCACGGTTAGTATGCTTTGAGAAGTAATAAGTATTAAGAAGATTGAAGAAGTAAAGTAAGAAAAGAAGATAGAATTTCAGTTTTATTGAGTATGCTTTGAGAAGTAAAAAGTATTTAGAAAAGTGAAGAAGTAAAGTAAGAAAAGAAGATAGAATTTCAGTTATATTGAGTATGCTTTGAGAAGTAAAAAGTATTTAGAAGAGTGAAGAAGTAAAGTAAGAAAAGAAGATAGAATTTCAGTTTTATTGAGTATGCTTTGAGAAGTAATAAGTATTTAGAAAAGTGAAGAAGATAAAGTAAGAAAAGAAGATAGAATTTCAGTTTTACGGTTAAGTATGCTTTGAGAAGTAATAAGTATTTAGAAAAGTGAAGAAGTAAAGTAAGAAAAGAAGATAGAATTTCAGTTATACGGTTAATGCTTTGAGAAGTAATAAGTATTTAGAAAAGTGAAGAAGTAAAGTAAGAAAAGAAGATAGAATTTCAGTTTTACGGTTAATGCTTTGAGAAGTAAAAAGTATTTAGAAAAGTGAAGAAGTAAAGTAAGAAAAGAAGATAGAATTTCAGTTTTACGGTTATGCTTTGAGAAGTAATAAGTATATAGAAAAGTGAAGAAGTAAAGTAAGAAAAGAAGATAGAATTTCAGTTTTACGGTTAATGCTTTGAGAAGTAATAAGTATTAGAAGATTGAAGAAGTAAAGTAAGAAAAGAAGATAGAATTTCAGTTATAAGAGTATGCTTTGAGAAGTAATAAGTATTTAGAAAAGTGAAGAAGTAAAGTAAGCAAAGAAGATAGAATTTCAGTTTTTTTACGGTTAGTATTTGCTTTGAGAAGAATTTAGTTATAAGTATGCTTTTAATAAGAAAAGTGAAGAAGTAAAGTAAGAAAGGAAGATAGAATTTCAGTTTTATTGAGTATGCTTTGAGAAGTAATAAGTATTTAGAAAAGTGAAGAAATAAAGTAAGAAAAGAAGATAGAATTTCAGTTTTTTTACGAATTTCAGTTTTATTTAATGCTTTGAGAAGTAAAAAGTATTTAGAAAAGTGAAGAAGTAAAGTAAGAAAAGAAGATAGAATTTCAGTTTTTTAAGTACGGTTAATGCTTTGAGAAGTAATAAGTATTTAGAAAAGTGAAGAAGTAAAGTAAGAAAGGAAGATAGAAGTTTTTTCAGATTTTAGTTTTGAGTATGCTTTGAGAAGTAATAAGTATTTAGAAAAGTGAAGAAGTAAAGTAAGAAAAGAAGATAGAATTTCAGTTTTTTGAGTACGGTTAATGCTTTGAAAGAAGTAAGTTTTAAGTATTTAGAAAAGTGAATTGAAAGTAAAGTAAGAAAAGAAGATAGAATTTCAGTTTTACGGTTAATGCTTTGAGAAGTAATTTGTATTTAGAAAAGTGAAGAAGTAAAGTAAGAAAAGAAGATAGAATTTCAGTTTTACGGTTAATGCTTTGAGAAGTAATAAGTATTAAGAAAAGTGAAGAAGTAAAGTAAGAAAAGAAGATAGAATTTCAGTTTTATTGAGAATGCTTTGAGAAGTAAAAAGTATTTAGAAAAGTGAAGAAATAAAGTAAGAAAAGAAGATAGAATTTCAGTTTTAAGGTTAATGCTTTGAGAAGTAATAATTATTTAGAAAGTGAAGAAGTAAAGTAAGAAAGGAAGATAGAATTTCAGTTTTATTGAGTATGCTTTGAGAAGTACTAAGTATTTAGAAAAGTGAAGAAGTAAAGTAAGAAAAGAAGATAGAATTTCAGTTTTACGGTTAATGCTTTGAGAAGTAATAAGTATTTAGAAAAGTGAAGAAATAAAGTAAGAAAAGAAGATAGAATTTCAGTTTTACGGTTAATGCTTTGAGAAGTAATAAGTATTAAGAAGATTGAAGAAGTAAAGTAAGAAAGGAAGATAGAATTTCAGTTTTATTGAGTATGCTTTGAGAAGTAATAAGTATTTAGAAAAGTGAAGAAATAAAGTAAGAAAAGAAGATAGAATTTCAGTTTTACGGTTAATGCTTTGAGAAGTAATAAGTATTTAGAAAAGTGAAGAAGTAAAGTAAGAAAAGAAGATAGAATTTCAGTTTTATTGAGTATGCTTTGAGAAGTAATAAGTATTTAGAAAAGTGAAGAAGTAAAGTAAGAAAAGAAGATAGAATTTCAGTTTTACGGTTAATGCTTTGAGAAGTAATAAGTATTTAGAAAAGTGAAGAAGTAAAGTAAGAAAAGAAGATAGAATTTCAGTTATATTGAGTATGCTTTGAGAAGTAATAAGTATTTAGAAAAGTGAAGAAGTAAAGTAAGAAAGGAAGATAGAATTTCAGTTTTATTGAGTATGCTTTGAGAAGTAATAAGTATTTAGAAAAGTGAAGAAGTAAAGTAAGAAAAGAAGATAGAATTTCAGTTTTACGGTTAATGCTTTGAGAAGTAATAAGTATTTAGAAAAGTGAAGAAATAAAGTAAGAAAAGAAGATAGAATTTCAGTTTTACGGTTAATGCTTTGAGAAGTAATAAGTATTTAGAAAAGTGAAGAAGTAAAGTAAGAAAAGAAGATAGAATTTCAGTTTTACGGTTAATGCTTTGAGAAGTAATAAGTATTTAGAAAAGTGAAGAAGTAAAGTAAGAAAAGAAGATAGAATTTCAGTTTTACGGTTAATGCTTTGAGAAGTAATAAGTATTTAGAAAAGTGAAGAAGTAAAGTAAGAAAGGAAGATAGAATTTCAGTTTTATTGAGTATGCTTTGAGAAGTAATAAGTATTTAGAAAAGTGAAGAAGTAAAGTAAGAAAAGAAGATAGAATTTCAGTTTTACGGTTAATGCTTTGAGAAGTAATAAGTATTTAGAAAAGTGAAGAAGTAAAGTAAGAAAGGAAGATAGAATTTCAGTTTTATTGAGTATGCTTTGAGAAGTAATAAGTATTTAGAAAAGTGAAGAAGTAAAGTAAGAAAGAAGATAGAATTTCAGTTTTATTGAGTATGCTTTGAGAAGTAATAAGTATTTAGAAAAGTGAAGAAGTAAAGTAAGAAAGGAAGATAGAATTTCAGTTTTAAGGAGTATGCTTTGAGAAGTAAAAAGTATTTAGAAAAGTGAAGAAGTAAAGTAAGAAAAGAAGATAGAATTTCAGTTATATTGAGTATGCTTTGAGAAGTAATAAGTATTTAGAAAAGTGAAGAAGTAAAGTAAGAAAGGAAGATAGAATTTCAGTTTTATTGAGTATGCTTTGAGAAGTAAAAAGTATTTAGAAAAGTGAAGAAGTAAAGTAAGAAAAGAAGATAGAATTTCAGTTTTACGGTTAATGCTTTGAGAAGTAATAAGTATTAAGAAAAGAAGATAGAAAAGTGAAGAAGTAAAGTAAGAAAGGAAGATAGAATTTCAGTTTTATTGAGTATGCTTTGAGAAGTAATAAGTATTTAGAAAAGTGAAGAAGTAAAGTAAGAAAAGAAGATAGAATTTCAGTTTTATTGAGTTATGCTTTGAGAAGTAATAAGTATTTAGAAAAGTGAAGAAATAAAGTAAGAAAAGAAGATAGAATTTCAGTTTTACGGTTAATGCTTTGAGAAGTAATAAGTATTTAGAAAAGTGAAGAAGTAAAGTAAGAAAGGAAGATAGAATTTCAGTTTTATTGAGTATGCTTTGAGAAGTAATAAGTATTTAGAAAAGTGAAGAAGTAAAGTAAGAAAAGAAGATAGAATTTCAGTTATATTGAGTATGCTTTGAGAAGTAATAAGTATTTAGAAAAGTGAAGAAGTAAAGTAAGAAAAGAAGATAGAATTTCAGTTTTACGGTTAATGCTTTGAGAAGTAATAAGTATTAAGAAAAGTGAAGAAGTAAAGTAAGAAAAGAAGATAGAATTTCAGTTTTATTGAGTATGCTTTGAGAAGTAATAAGTATTTAGAAAAGTGAAGAAATAAAGTAAGAAAAGAAGATAGAATTTCAGTTTTACGGTTAATGCTTTGAGAAGTAATAAGTATATAGAAAAGTGAAGAAGTAAAGTAAGAAAGAAAAGAAGATAGAATTTCAGTTTTATTGAGTATGCTTTGAGAAGTAATAAGTATTTAGAAAAGTGAAGAAATAAAGTAAGAAAAGAAGATAGAATTTCAGTTTTACGGTTAATGCTTTGAGAAGTAATAAGTATTTAGAAAAGTGAAGAAGTAAAGTAAGAAAAGAAGATAGAATTTCAGTTTTATTGAGTATGCTTTGAGAAGTAATAAGTATTTAGAAAAGTGAAGAAGTAAAGTAAGAAAAGAAGATAGAATTTCAGTTTTAAGAGTATGCTTTGAGAAGTAATAAGTATTTAGAAAAGTGAAGAAGTAAAGTAAGAAAAGAAGATAGAATTTCAGTTTTATTGAGTATGCTTTGAGAAGTAATAAGTATTTAGAAAAGTGAAGAAGTAAAGTAAGAAAAGAAGATAGAATTTCAGTTTTAGGAGTATGCTTTGAGAAGTAATAAGTATTTAGAAAAGTGAAGAAGTAAAGTAAGAAAAGAAGATAGAATTTCAGTTTTACGGTTAATGCTTTGAGAAGTAATAAGTATTTAGAAAAGTGAAGAAGTAAAGTAAGAAAAGAAGATAGAATTTCAGTTTTACGGTTAATGCTTTGAGAAGTAATAAGTATTAAGAAAAGTGAAGAAGTAAAGTAAGAAAGGAAGATAGAATTTCAGTTTTATTGAGTATGCTTTGAGAAGTAAAAAGTATTTAGAAAAGTGAAGAAATAAAGTAAGAAAAGAAGATAGAATTTCAGTTTTACGGTTAATGCTTTGAGAAGTAATAAGTATTTAGAAAAGTGAAGAAGTAAAGTAAGAAAGGAAGATAGAATTTCAGTTTTATTGAGTATGCTTTGAGAAGTAAAAAGTATTTAGAAAAGTGAAGAAATAAAGTAAGAAAAGAAGATAGAATTTCAGTTTTACGGTTAATGCTTTGAGAAGTAATAAGTATTTAGAAAAGTGAAGAAGTAAAGTAAGAAAGGAAGATAGAATTTCAGTTTTATTGAGTATGCTTTGAGAAGTAATAAGTATTTAGAAAAGTGAAGAAATAAAGTAAGAAAAGAAGATAGAATTTCAGTTTTAAGGTTAATGCTTTGAGAAGTAATAAGTATTTAGAAAAGTGAAGAAGTAAAGTAAGAAAGGAAGATAGAATTTCAGTTTTAAGAAGAGTATGCAGTTTTATTGAGAATGCTTTGAGAATAAAAAGTATTTAGAAAAGTGAAGAAATAAAGTAAGAAAAGAAGATAGAATTTCAGTTTTAAGTTAATGCTTTGAGAAGTAATAAGTATTTAGAAAAGTGAAGAAGTAAAGTAAGAAAGGAAGATAGAATTTCAGTTTTATTGAGAATGCTTTGAGAAGTAATAAGTATTTAGAAAAGTGAAGAAGTAAAGTAAGAAAGGAAGATAGAATTTCAGTTTTACGGTTAATGCTTTGAGAAGTAATAAGTATTTAGAAAAGTGAAGAAGTAAAGTAAGAAAGGAAGATAGAATTTCAGTTTTATTGAGTATGCTTTGAGAAGTAATAAGTATTTAGAAAAGTGAAGAAGTAAAGTAAGAAAGGAAGATAGAATTTCAGTTTTAAGGAGTATGCTTTGAGAAGTAAAAAGTATTTAGAAAAGTGAAGAAGTAAAGTAAGAAAAGAAGATAGAATTTCAGTTTTACGGTTAATGCTTTGAGAAGTAATAAGTATTTAGAAAAGTGAAGAAGTAAAGTAAGAAAAGAAGATAGAATTTCAGTTTTATTGAGTATGCTTTGAGAAGTAATAAGTATTTAGAAAAGTGAAGAAGTAAAGTAAGAAAGGAAGATAGAATTTCAGTTTTATTGAGTATGCTTTGAGAAGTAAAAAGTATTTAGAAAAGTGAAGAAGTAAAGTAAGAAAAGAAGATAGAATTTCAGTTTTACGGTTAATGCTTTGAGAAGTAATAAGTATTTAGAAAAGTGAAGAAGTAAAGTAAGAAAGGAAGATAGAATTTCAGTTTTATTGAGTATGCTTTGAGAAGTAATAAGTATTTAGAAAAGTGAAGAAGTAAAGTAAGAAAAGAAGATAGAATTTCAGTTTTACGGTTAATGCTTTGAGAAGTAATAAGTATTTAGAAAAGTGAAGAAGTAAAGTAAGAAAAGAAGATAGAATTTCAGTTTTACGGTTAATGCTTTGAGAAGTAATAAGTATTTAGAAAAGTGAAGAAGTAAAGTAAGAAAAGAAGATAGAATTTCAGTTTTATTGAGTATGCTTTGAGAAGTAATAAGTATTAAGAAAAGTGAAGAAGTAAAGTAAGAAAAGAAGATAGAATTTCAGTTTTATTGAGTTAATGCTTTGAGAAGTAATAAGTATTTAGAAAAGTGAAGAAGTAAAGTAAGAAAAGAAGATAGAATTTCAGTTTTATTGAGTAATGCTTTGAGAAGTAATAAGTATTTAGAAAAGTGAAGAAGTAAAGTAAGAAAAGAAGATAGAATTTCAGTTTTATTGAGTATGCTTTGAGAAGTAAAAAGTATTTAGAAAAGTGAAGAAGTAAAGTAAGAAAGGAAGATAGAATTTCAGTTTTATTGAGTATGCTTTGAGAAGTAATAAGTATATAGAAAAGTGAAGAAATAAAGTAAGAAAAGAAGATAGAATTTCAGTTTTATTGAGTATGCTTTGAGAAGTAATAAGTATTTAGAAAAGTGAAGAAGTAAAGTAAGAAAAGAAGATAGAATTTCAGTTATATTGAGTATGCTTTGAGAAGTAATAAGTATTTAGAAAAGTGAAGAAGTAAAGTAAGAAAAGAAGATAGAATTTCAGTTTTAAGAGTATGCTTTGAGAAGTAAAAAGTATTTAGAAAAGTGAAGAAGTAAAGTAAGAAAAGAAGATAGAATTTCAGTTATATTGAGTATGCTTTGAGAAGTAATAAGTATTTAGAAAAGTGAAGAAATAAAGTAAGAAAAGAAGATAGAATTTCAGTTTTATTGAGTTAATGCTTTGAGAAGTAATAAGTATTTAGAAAAGTGAAGAAGTAAAGTAAGAAAAGAAGATAGAATTTCAGTTTTACGGTTAATGCTTTGAGAAGTAATAAGTATTTAGAAAAGTGAAGAAATAAAGTAAGAAAAGAAGATAGAATTTCAGTTTTACGGTTAATGCTTTGAGAAGTAATAAGTATTTAGAAAAGTGAAGAAGTAAAGTAAGAAAGGAAGATAGAATTTCAGTTTTATTGAGTTAATGCTTTGAGAAGTAAAAAGTATTTAGAAAAGTGAAGAAGTAAAGTAAGAAAAGAAGATAGAATTTCAGTTTTATTGAGTATGCTTTGAGAAGTAATAAGTATTTAGAAAAGTGAAGAAATAAAGTAAGAAAAGAAGATAGAATTTCAGTTTTATTGAGTATGCTTTGAGAAGTAATAAGTATTAAGAAGATTGAAGAAGTAAAGTAAGAAAAGAAGATAGAATTTCAGTTTTATAGAGTATGCTTTGAGAAGTACTAAGTATTTAGAAAAGTGAAGAAGTAAAGTAAGAAAAGAAGATAGAATTTCAGTTATACGAGTTAATGCTTTGAGAAGTAAAAAGTATTTAGAAAAGTGAAGAAGTAAAGTAAGAAAGGAAGATAGAATTTCAGTTTTATTGAGTATGCTTTGAGAAGTAATAAGTATTTAGAAAAGTGAAGAAATAAAGTAAGAAAAGAAGATAGAATTTCAGTTTTACGGTTAATGCTTTGAGAAGTAATAAGTATTTAGAAAAGTGAAGAAGTAAAGTAAGAAAGGAAGATAGAATTTCAGTTTTACGAGTTAATGCTTTGAGAAGTAAAAAGTATTTAGAAAAGTGAAGAAATAAAGTAAGAAAAGAAGATAGAATTTCAGTTATATTGAGTATGCTTTGAGAAGTAATAAGTATTTAGAAAAGTGAAGAAGTAAAGTAAGAAAGGAAGATAGAATTTCAGTTTTATTGAGAATGCTTTGAGAAGTAATAAGTATTTAGAAAAGTGAAGAAGTAAAGTAAGAAAAGTAGATAGAATTTCAGTTATATTGAGTTAATGCTTTGAGAAGTAATAAGTATTTAGAAAAGTGAAGAAGTAAAGTAAGAAAGGAAGATAGAATTTCAGTTTTACGAGTAATGCTTTGAGAAGTAAAAAGTATTTAGAAAAGTGAAGAAATAAAGTAAGAAAAGAAGATAGAATTTCAGTTATATTGAGTTATGCTTTGAGAAGTACTAAGTATTTAGAAAAGTGAAGAAGTAAAGTAAGAAAAGAAGATAGAATTTCAGTTATATTGAGTATGCTTTGAGAAGTAATAAGTATTTAGAAAAGTGAAGAAGTAATGTAAGAAAGGAAGATAGAATTTCAGTTTTATTGGTTAATGCTTTGAGAAGTAAAAAGTATTTAGAAAAGTGAAGAAGTAAAGTAAGAAAAGAAGATAGAATTTCAGTTTTACGGTTAATGCTTTGAGAAGTAATAAGTATTTAGAAAAGTGAAGAAGTAAAGTAAGAAAAGAAGATAGAATTTCAGTTTTACGGTTAATGCTTTGAGAAGTAATAAGTATTAAGAAGATTGAAGAAGTAAAGTAAGAAAAGAAGATAGAATTTCAGTTTTATTGAGTATGCTTTGAGAAGTAATAAGTATTTAGAAAAGTGAAGAAGTAAAGTAAGAAAAGAAGATAGAATTTCAGTTTTACGGTTAATGCTTTGAGAAGTAATAAGTATTTAGAAAAGTGAAGAAATAAAGTAAGAAAAGAAGATAGAATTTCAGTTTTAAGAGTTAATGCTTTGAGAAGTAATAAGTATTTAGAAAAGTGAAGAAGTAAAGTAAGAAAGGAAGATAGAATTTCAGTTTTATTGAGTTAATGCTTTGAGAAGTAAAAAGTATTAAGAAGATTGAAGAAGTAAAGTAAGAAAAGAAGATAGAATTTCAGTTTTATTGAGAATGCTTTGAGAAGTAAAAAGTATTTAGAAAAGTGAAGAAGTAAAGTAAGAAAAGAAGATAGAATTTCAGTTATATTGAGTAATGCTTTGAGAAGTAAAAAGTATTTAGAAAAGTGAAGAAGTAAAGTAAGAAAGGAAGATAGAATTTCAGTTTTATTGAGTATGCTTTGAGAAGTAATAAGTATTTAGAAAAGTGAAGAAATAAAGTAAGAAAAGAAGATAGAATTTCAGTTTTACGGTTAATGCTTTGAGAAGTAATAAGTATTTAGAAAAGTGAAGAAGTAAAGTAAGAAAGGAAGATAGAATTTCAGTTTTATTGAGTATGCTTTGAGAAGTAAAAAGTATTTAGAAAAGTGAAGAAGTAAAGTAAGAAAAGAAGATAGAATTTCAGTTTTATTGAGTATGCTTTGAGAAGTAATAAGTATTTAGAAAAGTGAAGAAATAAAGTAAGAAAAGAAGATAGAATTTCAGTTTTAAGGTTAATGCTTTGAGAAGTAATAAGTATTAAGAAGATTGAAGAAGTAAAGTAAGAAAAGAAGATAGAATTTCAGTTTTAAGAGTATGCTTTGAGAAGTAAAAAGTATTTAGAAAAGTGAAGAAGTAAAGTAAGAAAAGAAGATAGAATTTCAGTTATATTGAGTATGCTTTGAGAAGTAAAAAGTATTTAGAAAAGTGAAGAAGTAAAGTAAGAAAAGAAGATAGAATTTCAGTTTTATTGAGTATGCTTTGAGAAGTAATAAGTATTTAGAAAAGTGAAGAAATAAAGTAAGAAAAGAAGATAGAATTTCAGTTTTACGGTTAATGCTTTGAGAAGTAATAAGTATTTAGAAAAGTGAAGAAGTAAAGTAAGAAAGGAAGATAGAATTTCAGTTTTACGGTTAATGCTTTGAGAAGTAAAAAGTATTTAGAAAAGTGAAGAAATAAAGTAAGAAAAGAAGATAGAATTTCAGTTATATTGAGTATGCTTTGAGAAGTAATAAGTATTTAGAAAAGTGAAGAAGTAAAGTAAGAAAGGAAGATAGAATTTCAGTTTTATTGAGAATGCTTTGAGAAGTAAAAAGTATTTAGAAAAGTGAAGAAGTAAAGTAAGAAAAGTAGATAGAATTTCAGTTATATTGAGTATGCTTTGAGAAGTAATAAGTATTTAGAAAAGTGAAGAAGTAAAGTAAGAAAGGAAGATAGAATTTCAGTTTTATTGAGTATGCTTTGAGAAGTAATAAGTATATAGAAAAGTGAAGAAGTAAAGTAAGAAAGGAAGATAGAATTTCAGTTTTAAGGAGTATGCTTTGAGAAGTAATAAGTATTTAGAAAAGTGAAGAAGTAAAGTAAGAAAAGAAGATAGAATTTCAGTTTTACGGTTAATGCTTTGAGAAGTAATAAGTATTTAGAAAAGTGAAGAAATAAAGTAAGAAAAGAAGATAGAATTTCAGTTTTACGGTTAATGCTTTGAGAAGTAATAAGTATTTAGAAAAGTGAAGAAGTAAAGTAAGAAAAGAAGATAGAATTTCAGTTATATTGAGTATGCTTTGAGAAGTAAAAAGTATTTAGAAAAGTGAAGAAGTAAAGTAAGAAAGGAAGATAGAATTTCAGTTTTAAGAGTATGCTTTGAGAAGTAAAAAGTATTTAGAAAAGTGAAGAAGTAAAGTAAGAAAAGAAGATAGAATTTCAGTTTTACGGTTAATGCTTTGAGAAGTAATAAGTATTAAGAAGATTGAAGAAGTAAAGTAAGAAAAGAAGATAGAATTTCAGTTTTAAGAGTATGCTTTGAGAAGTAATAAGTATTTAGAAAAGTGAAGAAGTAAAGTAAGAAAAGAAGATAGAATTTCAGTTTTACGGTTAATGCTTTGAGAAGTAATAAGTATTTAGAAAAGTGAAGAAATAAAGTAAGAAAAGAAGATAGAATTTCAGTTTTACGGTTAATGCTTTGAGAAGTAATAAGTATTTAGAAAAGTGAAGAAGTAAAGTAAGAAAGGAAGATAGAATTTCAGTTTTACGGTTAATGCTTTGAGAAGTAAAAAGTATTTAGAAAAGTGAAGAAATAAAGTAAGAAAAGAAGATAGAATTTCAGTTATATTGAGTATGCTTTGAGAAGTAAAAAGTATTTAGAAAAGTGAAGAAGTAAAGTAAGAAAAGAAGATAGAATTTCAGTTTTACGGTTAATGCTTTGAGAAGTAATAAGTATTTAGAAAAGTGAAGAAGTAAAGTAAGAAAGGAAGATAGAATTTCAGTTTTATTGAGTATGCTTTGAGAAGTAATAAGTATTTAGAAAAGTGAAGAAATAAAGTAAGAAAAGAAGATAGAATTTCAGTTTTACGGTTAATGCTTTGAGAAGTAATAAGTATTAAGAAGATTGAAGAAGTAAAGTAAGAAAAGAAGATAGAATTTCAGTTTTAAGAGTATGCTTTGAGAAGTAAAAAGTATTTAGAAAAGTGAAGAAGTAAAGTAAGAAAAGAAGATAGAATTTCAGTTATATTGAGTATGCTTTGAGAAGTAAAAAGTATTTAGAAAAGTGAAGAAGTAAAGTAAGAAAAGAAGATAGAATTTCAGTTTTATTGAGTATGCTTTGAGAAGTAATAAGTATTTAGAAAAGTGAAGAAATAAAGTAAGAAAAGAAGATAGAATTTCAGTTTTACGGTTAATGCTTTGAGAAGTAATAAGTATTTAGAAAAGTGAAGAAGTAAAGTAAGAAAGGAAGATAGAATTTCAGTTTTACGGTTAATGCTTTGAGAAGTAAAAAGTATTTAGAAAAGTGAAGAAATAAAGTAAGAAAAGAAGATAGAATTTCAGTTATATTGAGTATGCTTTGAGAAGTACTAAGTATTTAGAAAAGTGAAGAAGTAAAGTAAGAAAAGAAGATAGAATTTCAGTTTTACGGTTAATGCTTTGAGAAGTAATAAGTATTAAGAAGATTGAAGAAGTAAAGTAAGAAAAGAAGATAGAATTTCAGTTTTAAGAGTATGCTTTGAGAAGTAAAAAGTATTTAGAAAAGTGAAGAAGTAAAGTAAGAAAAGAAGATAGAATTTCAGTTATATTGAGTATGCTTTGA
This sequence comes from Loxodes magnus, assembly GCA_946699065.1. Taxonomy (NCBI): domain Eukaryota; phylum Ciliophora; class Karyorelictea; order Loxodida; family Loxodidae; genus Loxodes; species Loxodes magnus. The sequence goes on from CAMPDV010004823.1 coordinate 24,892, forward strand.
GAAGTAAAAAGTATTTAGAAAAGTGAAGAAGTAAAGTAAGAAAAGAAGATAGAATTTCAGTTTTATTGAGTATGCTTTGAGAAGTAATAAGTATTTAGAAAAGTGAAGAAGTAAAGTAAGAAAAGAAGATAGAATTTCAGTTATATTGAGTATGCTTTGAGAAGTAAAAAGTATTTAGAAAAGTGAAGAAGTAAAGTAAGAAAAGAAGATAGAATTTCAGTTTTATTGAGTATGCTTTGAGAAGTAATAAGTATTTAGAAAAGTGAAGAAATAAAGTAAGAAAAGAAGATAGAATTTCAGTTTTACGGTTAATGCTTTGAGAAGTAATAAGTATTTAGAAAAGTGAAGAAGTAAAGTAAGAAAAGAAGATAGAATTTCAGTTTTAAGAGTATGCTTTGAGAAGTAAAAAGTATTTAGAAAAGTGAAGAAGTAAAGTAAGAAAAGAAGATAGAATTTCAGTTATATTGAGTATGCTTTGAGAAGTAAAAAGTATTTAGAAAAGTGAAGAAGTAAAGTAAGAAAAGAAGATAGAATTTCAGTTTTATTGAGTATGCTTTGAGAAGTAATAAGTATTTAGAAAAGTGAAGAAATAAAGTAAGAAAAGAAGATAGAATTTCAGTTTTACGGTTAATGCTTTGAGAAGTAATAAGTATTTAGAAAAGTGAAGAAGTAAAGTAAGAAAGGAAGATAGAATTTCAGTTTTACGGTTAATGCTTTAAGAAGTAAAAAGTATTTAGAAAAGTGAAGAAATAAAGTAAGAAAAGAAGATAGAATTTCAGTTATATTGAGTATGCTTTGAGAAGTACTAAGTATTTAGAAAAGTGAAGAAGTAAAGTAAGAAAAGAAGATAGAATTTCAGTTATATTGAGTATGCTTTGAGAAGTAATAAGTATTTAGAAAAGTGAAGAAGTAAAGTAAGAAAGGAAGATAGAATTTCAGTTTTATTGAGTATGCTTTGAGAAGTAATAAGTATTTAGAAAAGTGAAGAAATAAAGTAAGAAAAGAAGATAGAATTTCAGTTTTACGGTTAATGCTTTGAGAAGTAATAAGTATTAAGAAGATTGAAGAAGTAAAGTAAGAAAAGAAGATAGAATTTCAGTTTTAAGAGTATGCTTTGAGAAGTAATAAGTATTTAGAAAAGTGAAGAAGTAAAGTAAGAAAAGAAGATAGAATTTCAGTTTTACGGTTAATGCTTTGAGAAGTAATAAGTATTTAGAAAAGTGAAGAAATAAAGTAAGAAAAGAAGATAGAATTTCAGTTTTACGGTTAATGCTTTGAGAAGTAATAAGTATTTAGAAAAGTGAAGAAGTAAAGTAAGAAAAGAAGATAGAATTTCAGTTTTACGGTTAATGCTTTGAGAAGTAATAAGTATTTAGAAAAGTGAAGAAGTAAAGTAAGAAAGGAAGATAGAATTTCAGTTTTACGGTTAATGCTTTAAGAAGTAAAAAGTATTTAGAAAAGTGAAGAAATAAAGTAAGAAAAGAAGATAGAATTTCAGTTATATTGAGTATGCTTTGAGAAGTACTAAGTATTTAGAAAAGTGAAGAAGTAAAGTAAGAAAAGAAGATAGAATTTCAGTTATATTGAGTATGCTTTGAGAAGTAATAAGTATTTAGAAAAGTGAAGAAGTAAAGTAAGAAAGGAAGATAGAATTTCAGTTTTATTGAGTATGCTTTGAGAAGTAATAAGTATTTAGAAAAGTGAAGAAATAAAGTAAGAAAAGAAGATAGAATTTCAGTTTTACGGTTAATGCTTTGAGAAGTAATAAGTATTAAGAAGATTGAAGAAGTAAAGTAAGAAAAGAAGATAGAATTTCAGTTTTAAGAGTATGCTTTGAGAAGTAATAAGTATTTAGAAAAGTGAAGAAGTAAAGTAAGAAAAGAAGATAGAATTTCAGTTTTACGGTTAATGCTTTGAGAAGTAAAAAGTATTTAGAAAAGTGAAGAAATAAAGTAAGAAAAGAAGATAGAATTTCAGTTTTACGGTTAATGCTTTGAGAAGTAATAAGTATTTAGAAAAGTGAAGAAGTAAAGTAAGAAAAGAAGATAGAATTTCAGTTTTACGGTTAATGCTTTGAGAAGTAATAAGTATTTAGAAAAGTGAAGAAGTAAAGTAAGAAAAGAAGATAGAATTTCAGTTTTAAGAGTATGCTTTGAGAAGTAATAAGTATTTAGAAAAGTGAAGAAGTAAAGTAAGAAAAGAAGATAGAATTTCAGTTTTATTGAGTATGCTTTGAGAAGTACTAAGTATTTAGAAAAGTGAAGAAGTAAAGTAAGAAAAGAAGATAGAATTTCAGTTTTACGGTTAATGCTTTGAGAAGTAATAAGTATTTAGAAAAGTGAAGAAATAAAGTAAGAAAAGAAGATAGAATTTCAGTTTTACGGTTAATGCTTTGAGAAGTAATAAGTATTAAGAAGATTGAAGAAGTAAAGTAAGAAAAGAAGATAGAATTTCAGTTTTAAGAGTATGCTTTGAGAAGTAAAAAGTATTTAGAAAAGTGAAGAAGTAAAGTAAGAAAAGAAGATAGAATTTCAGTTATATTGAGTATGCTTTGAGAAGTAAAAAGTATTTAGAAAAGTGAAGAAGTAAAGTAAGAAAAGAAGATAGAATTTCAGTTTTATTGAGTATGCTTTGAGAAGTAATAAGTATTTAGAAAAGTGAAGAAATAAAGTAAGAAAAGAAGATAGAATTTCAGTTTTACGGTTAATGCTTTGAGAAGTAATAAGTATTTAGAAAAGTGAAGAAGTAAAGTAAGAAAGGAAGATAGAATTTCAGTTTTACGGTTAATGCTTTGAGAAGTAATAAGTATATAGAAAAGTGAAGAAGTAAAGTAAGAAAAGAAGATAGAATTTCAGTTTTACGGTTAATGCTTTGAGAAGTAATAAGTATTAAGAAGATTGAAGAAGTAAAGTAAGAAAAGAAGATAGAATTTCAGTTTTAAGAGTATGCTTTGAGAAGTAATAAGTATTTAGAAAAGTGAAGAAGTAAAGTAAGAAAAGAAGATAGAATTTCAGTTTTACGGTTAATGCTTTGAGAAGTAATAAGTATTTAGAAAAGTGAAGAAGTAAAGTAAGAAAAGAAGATAGAATTTCAGTTTTACGGTTAATGCTTTGAGAAGTAATAAGTATTTAGAAAAGTGAAGAAGTAAAGTAAGAAAGGAAGATAGAATTTCAGTTTTATTGAGTATGCTTTGAGAAGTAAAAAGTATTTAGAAAAGTGAAGAAGTAAAGTAAGAAAAGAAGATAGAATTTCAGTTATATTGAGTATGCTTTGAGAAGTAATAAGTATTTAGAAAAGTGAAGAAGTAAAGTAAGAAAGGAAGATAGAATTTCAGTTTTATTGAGTATGCTTTGAGAAGTAATAAGTATTTAGAAAAGTGAAGAAATAAAGTAAGAAAAGAAGATAGAATTTCAGTTTTACGGTTAATGCTTTGAGAAGTAATAAGTATTTAGAAAAGTGAAGAAGTAAAGTAAGAAAAGAAGATAGAATTTCAGTTTTACGGTTAATGCTTTGAGAAGTAATAAGTATATAGAAAAGTGAAGAAGTAAAGTAAGAAAAGAAGATAGAATTTCAGTTTTACGGTTAATGCTTTGAGAAGTAATAAGTATTAAGAAAAGTGAAGAAGTAAAGTAAGAAAGGAAGATAGAATTTCAGTTTTATTGAGAATGCTTTGAGAAGTAAAAAGTATTTAGAAAAGTGAAGAAATAAGGTAAGAAAAGAAGATAGAATTTCAGTTTTAAGGTTAATGCTTTGAGAAGTAATAAGTATTTAGAAAAGTGAAGAAGTAAAGTAAGAAAGGAAGATAGAATTTCAGTTTTATTGAGAATGCTTTGAGAAGTAAAAAGTATTTAGAAAAGTGAAGAAGTAAAGTAAGAAAAGAAGATAGAATTTCAGTTATATTGAGTATGCTTTGAGAAGTAAAAAGTATTTAGAAAAGTGAAGAAGTAAAGTAAGAAAAGAAGATAGAATTTCAGTTATATTGAGTATGCTTTGAGAAGTAATAAGTATTTAGAAAAGTGAAGAAGTAAAGTAAGAAAGGAAGATAGAATTTCAGTTTTATTGAGTATGCTTTGAGAAGTAATAAGTATTTAGAAAAGTGAAGAAATAAAGTAAGAAAAGAAGATAGAATTTCAGTTTTACGGTTAATGCTTTGAGAAGTAATAAGTATATAGAAAAGTGAAGAAGTAAAGTAAGAAAGGAAGATAGAATTTCAGTTTTAAGGAGTATGCTTTGAGAAGTAATAAGTATTTAGAAAAGTGAAGAAGTAAAGTAAGAAAAGAAGATAGAATTTCAGTTTTACGGTTAATGCTTTGAGAAGTAATAAGTATTTAGAAAAGTGAAGAAATAAAGTAAGAAAAGAAGATAGAATTTCAGTTTTACGGTTAATGCTTTGAGAAGTAATAAGTATTTAGAAAAGTGAAGAAGTAAAGTAAGAAAAGAAGATAGAATTTCAGTTTTACGGTTAATGCTTTGAGAAGTAAAAAGTATTTAGAAAAGTGAAGAAGTAAAGTAAGAAAGGAAGATAGAATTTCAGTTTTAAGA
>CAMPDV010004824.1:0-34143 GCA_946699065.1 Loxodes magnus
CTTTTTATGATAATTATTTTCTATATTTTCTAATCTTTTAATGAAACTTGTAGCAATCATTTCTTTTTCTGGATTCAATTCTGTTTTTAATTCTATTGGTATTTTTTCTATTTCCATTTTTGTGTCGTATTTAAAATTTTATTATGATTAAGTTCAGAGTTATTCTTCCGTTATTAATTTGCTACAAATAAGTTATCTTCTAAGTATTAGTAATTCGTTGTTCTAATCTTCTATGTTACTCATTAGTTCCCGTATTTTTTCGCCTAAGTTGTAAGTTGTTTCTTCATAATTTGAGATTACTTTTTACATTTGGTCTAATTAAATTTAAAGTTTTTGATTAGTTTCGTTTTTAGGTTAACTTATCTCTATTTATCCTACCATAACTTTACCTTCTGAAGAAGAGCTTGACTCCTCCTATTGTTATTATTTTTTCTAAATTTCTTTTGCCGCTTTTCTCTTTAGGTTTCTAAGTTAATTTTTTGAGAGTCGAAGAGATTAATCCATTTTTTTAACTACATTATTTTTAATTAAATATAAAAAAGAACTCGTAAAAACCCAGACATTTGTCACTAGTACATTTATTATCCTTAATTATACAAAATTCATATAGATCCTTTTTATTAAGGGTGTTTCTGCTCTAAAAACCAATAGAGTCATAATTTCATTCGAAAAAATCACATTCTATAATACTAATTATTACGTGGCTTATCTAAAGAATATTTTGTTTGAGAGCATAACAGATAATCATCATAGCCTTGCTGATTATTATCAAAAACATTCTTCGTATTAGCATTATTCTTGAAAAATTAAATGCCCAATTTGTTTGATTTTGCAGCCTTTCTCTAAATACTTTTTACAACCTCCGCCATCTCAGTTGCATTATTTATTATAGCAACTTAAGTCACATATGCTATCTCCTTAAGATTGAAGACATGTATTATTGGTATCTAGCAAGCTTAGCAGTCATTGCCATTGTACTTTCATAGACTATTCTAATCTCTTTTAGAATTTTTGTAGCAAACTATATGGCATACATTATTTCCTATCATATTCCACTTACAATTATAATGTGGATTTAGTTGTAATATGTAAAATTTTGATGAGCAGTCATTTCAATCGTGCCATTAATCTTAATTGCACCTTTAATCTAATAAATTTACATAATTTATAACTCATATTCTACGGATTATTTACACTGTTCTATTGATTATTTTCATCTTACTACTAAGGTTATTCTCAGTTAGAATAAAGTCGTTCCTTATCACTTCAATCTAATCAAGTTTGATTAGAACTTGGAATACTTGAACACATAGGAATATAACATTAGGAGTAGAGTTCCTTATCATCTTCAATAATTGATCTATTCATAAGGGTTGTGAAGCAGGTTGCCATTGGGAAGTTGTAATTTTTTAGTGTATTATAATCGTAAAATGAAGCTTCTTTTCTACAACAATCTCCTTAATCTCACTAACAACTTTCAGTCATGCAAGCTAAATCACAATTTTCGTTGCCTATTTGCCTTTTTATATTATTAAAGTTTTAATCCAAGCAGCCTGGAGAATAGAAAGATGAGTTTTATAGTAAAGATCCAAAGTTATAATTCTTATTTGAAAGTTATGAAGTTAAGTAATCCATTGTATGTCAACCACATTAATTAACTAAGCATTCTTAATTGCATATTTTTTTACCTTTTTTTCAGCGCTAAATTATCCACCTAAAGCTAATAAGCAAGTTTCTAAGCAATCGTAACGCTCTAAGAAGGAAATGCACATTGGATTTAAATACTCTTAGTTACATGAAACGTTATCTATAAGATCAGGCGTGCAACTAGTAAAAGTAAAGCTACAGTCTGAATAATGGAAATGATTTTAGTAATAAAAGCATTGAAATTAGAAACTTTGAGTATCCTATCATTGCTTAGGTGCAAGCATCATTATTCTATATAAGAAACTAATGCTAAGTTATTTATTCTTTTGGATTAGTTACATTAAAATATAAGCATTTAACTAGATTATTCTTCTTTTGAACGTATAGATGGGATTGCAGACTTTAGAGGGTTTACTGAAGCAAGGTATTACATGAGACAGATTAAAGATTCCCTTAAGAAAATAAGATATTTGTATTCTATAATGGTTTATACTTAAATTGTAATTAGCGTTCTATATGTTACAGCTAAGAGTGAAGAAGTTTAATTTAAAAAGGTATTAATTTGTTGTTTTGGTTTAGAATTAAAAGTTGATTAGCCTTTAAAAGATGGTATGTAGAGAATATAAAATAGTGGTGATAAATGAATTAGATAGTTAAATAAACTAAAAGGAATGATTAATAATTTAAAATAAAGCTTAATAATTTTAGATATTAAAGTATTATAGCAAATATACCTAAGCTAATTAAGTTTATTTTGCTGTCTACAAAAACAAAATAAGGATTAAATTTGTTTATGATTGCTATATAAGATAATTTGCCTAAATGATTAAAATAAAAGCTAAAGTAAATGACTCTTATTTGATAGATAAATATTCTAAAATATAATCTTAATAAATATAAGGAAACTAATATTTTAAAATATTTGAGTACTAAAATTCTCCTCGAATATAGCATCTAGGATTCTTTAGTATATCTTAAACTAGCTAGATTTGCAAATGAAGAATTTTTGATTCTATTACTTTATTAAAGTTCACTAATTTGAAATTTCCTAAATATTTGTATCTTAAGATGTATTTAAAATCTTGTATCTTGCTAAAGATTCAATAGAAACTTCTTTTGTAAAGGATTTAGATAAAATAAAATGTTAAGCTTAGGATTTGATTCCTAATTATAATGAATTATTTTAAGAATATTTAATTTCTTTTCCATTTGATTAAGAATCACAAAATTACTAAATGATTGAAGAATTACCTTTTATAAAGTTCTCTTTAATACTATGAACATAAAATAAACTTAAGCAAAATAAGAGAAAATTAATTTATCAGCGAAATGATAAAACCAAAACTAAGAAGTTTTATTTAAAAGGCAATTTAGATAAATAAAGATATTGCACTTATAAAAAATAAATGACTTATGAAATAAAGAGAAAGCTCCTTAATTTAATTTAGAGATGAGACTGATATTTTAGTTATAAAGTATTTCTTATTTTAATTTTCTTTATTATAAATGAAAACTTTTTTCCTTATTATACCATTCTCTGCCGTTATTTCTTTTAAGCTACTTTTAATTACTTCACCTTTGACCAAACCCCATTTAGCTTAATATTTATAGCTTGGATTGGAAACTAGCATGTTTAATAAAACAGATTTCTAGACTTCAACTTTGTTTATAGGAAATTGAAAAATATAAAATTAGGTTTTAAAAGAGAGAAATAAATCCTACAAAGTACAAATAATCCTGGATATTACTTTCAGTGTTTATTACACTCAAAGAATAAGCAACTTGGAATTATCTGTCCTTCATCTTGTGGCATATAGAACTAATTAGCAGTTTTAAAGAGAAAATATTTATTCAATAATGCCAACTTACCAACAAGAAGGTAAAGCACTTTAAGATTTATTCAAATTACTTAAATTTACCAAAGTCTTTTATTTTAACTAGAAAGAAGAACCATTTTATAGAGCACCAGAGGCAGATGTTTATTGATAACTCTAAATACTGAAAATAACTTCATCATATTGGACATCTAAAAGTCAATACGCTTGAATAGTTGGTTTAGAATCTTCCAATATAATGAATCCTGAAGTAATAGCCACTATAGATGAAACAATTTTAGTAGTGTCCTAGATGATGGATTAATTGGATTAACTCCAAAAGGATTTATTCCCAAAAATTACCTTGAATTATCATATTACTATGTCAATCTATTCTTAGCCTTAATAGATTAAAATTCTCAGTTTTTAAGTAAGATTTATTAAAGTAATTTGCCTAAATATTTTAAGGCCATCAGCTCTAAAATTTTAATGACAAAAATCAAATTATTCCAGTGTTTTCTGTTTACAATATTCAAAATAGGAAACCAGTTTAAGTTCTTCAAATTTAGAATGAAAATCTGAAAAAATTAGTAGTGTTAGTTTACCCTGGACCAAGCTTAACAGCGCCTAATTATGATTTTAAGATAAAAATGTCTTATTCAACTAATGATAATGAACCTAATAACTAAAGCTCTAAGAAAGTTATTACCAATCCTCCTCTTTTTATGCCCTTCATTATTGGATTCATTAACAAAGAAGAAATTTTAGCGAATAATTATTCTTTATAAGAGATCCCTTATTCTTATGGGGGCTTTAATTTGATTAAATTTTAGCTTATAAGTATTAAACGAAAAAGACTTTGATTTAGGAGTTGTACATCAAGGTAGCTTAATAATAAGAAGCTACTATTTGACTTATAATCTTCTTTAAAATATAGGAATAAGAATTCCTTACTTAATTGCTAGTAAAGAAGACGAATTAAGTAATAGTTCCATATTCACTAACGTAATTGATAACTATATCTCTTAAAAGCGTTTTAGTGATATGTATATCAAATTTATCAATAAAAATTAATGAAACTAAGTTGGAATGTTTTTTGAAGAATATGAGCCTTCTAACTTTTAAATATAAAATGAAATAAAAGTTAAAATAATTGAGGAAGGCAAGAATATCTTAAACTCTAATGAATCTACTTTTATATTGTAGAAAGATTTATTTAATCAGACTCTTTACGATGATATTGCTTACTAAATTATTTAAAGACAGATCAAAATCATACTTTCATCTCCTACTATGGCTTTAATTTACCAGACTCTTTCAATATATTTTTTACCTAAGATGGAAAGAAGGAGATACAAATTTTATTCTTTTATATACTGCTAATAACATAGAAGCTGTGATATAAAATAACATATGGCAAGCTTAAAAGCTTTTGCATGGTTCAATAACAATTACTCCTATTTAATATATAGGAGAAGTTGGATAAATGCTATATCAACTACAGAAAGATAGTATAAGTAATATTCCCTAAGCTCCTTGCTACTATGTAGAATAACCATTTATAGTTGCTCATGGTCTTAAAAGTTGTATTCAACAGGGATTAAATTACTATAATTCAGATATTTTAATTACTTAAATTAAAAATACTAAATTTACAGCATGTAGCGGAACCATAAAATTCCATAAGAATAGTAATTTTAGGGATAATTTAAACTTTTATTTCATGAGCAATATTATGATTCTAATAGAAATCTACACTTAGTACCTTATCTTAGTACTGCTAAACTTGTGCTATTGTATGAAATAAACATAGCGAAGCTATTTGAAATGATAATACAACTAACAATCCTAAAGATACTTTGAACTTTATCGTGATAACTGGGATTTTTCAGTACGAAGAGTTTAAAAATATAATGAAGGATTTAGAGCGATAGTTATATATTCAGTGTTAATTATGCTTCTTACCTTGCTGGTTTCAATTTATGGAATAAAGATTAGAAATCGACAAATTTTGAAATTTTAGATTAAGAAATGTGAATGAGTAGTGAAGATGACCTCTTTCTCAAAATTATAGTTGTTTAGTTTGGCTTCTACATTTTGATAGGACCTGATGTAAGAAACTTACTTTTTTAAATTCCAATCATTTAGAATTTTTCCTTAGATTTCATAGTTAAACAAATAAGTAATTTAGCATTTTGGGGAATCATTAATCTTTGTACTGATTTTGCTTTTTTAATTACTCTCTTAATCTTAGTTTTCTTGTTCTAATTTGAAATAAGATACAAAAATAGTTGGATACTAAGAAACTTAGGGTAACTAACATACATAGTTTCACCTGCTTTAATAGAGTTCACTTTCATGCCAATTATCTTTATTTTAACTGAAATACTAAAGTATAGCTATGGAAGAGATGAAAATGTTGATTTCAAAATTTTACAATCAGAAACATTTTTAGATTTAGACTGTTCTAAGCATTGTATTTCAAAACCACATATTATAACCATAGCATTTTAAAGTTTAGCTTTGTTCTTCTACATTCCTTTGGTAATAATGTTTATTCTACACTGGTAAGAGCTATTAGTAGTCACAATTCATATAAAGTATCAGCCTTGGTATGTAATTTTGAAATACTGCTTTTAAGTTTTATATAGTAATGATAGGGAAGCTATTAAGAGAGTTTGACCCCTAAATCCATGCAGCTATTTACTCTATATCTTTTATAATTTTAGCTATTCTAGTACTAAAGCAGAAGCCAATAAGATACTTAAAATTAAATTTTTTCCAATTCTTGCTGTTATTACTGATCTCTTTAATAACTGGAGCAATTGGTTTTTCTATTAAAGCAGAAACATTAAAATACTTCTCTAGATTTTACTTTTAACTTGTGCTTTATTGGTCCTGCTCATGGGTGTTATACTACTGAGAATGACCCAGAATTACTTAAGCAAATAAAAGCTGATCTAGTAAATTGCTTATAGAATAAATGGAAGTGTCTCTATATTGACTGATCATAGAGAGGGTTAAAAAAACAACTTTAAGTATCGAAAGATTAGCTTATTAAGAATATCAACACTTCCCTAGAAGAAGATAAATCATCTGCCAAATCTTTGCATCTTCTTATGCTGTTATCAAATTAGCAGTAACTTATGGCCATTAAAAATATTAGCATCAAAGAGACAACTCATGATAATTTAGATATATTTACACGAAATACATCCAGATAAATAAATCAACTAGATTAGAATGAGTTCGACGGAAATTCAATGTAAGAGAAATCAAATTTAAATAAGTTAGAAATAGAATTGCTAGAAAGTGATAAAACTATTGATAAGAATGGGCTAACATTTCGGGAGTGAAAAGACTGAAAAATTCTTAAATTTAAATTCTAAGTATTTAAATAAAGTCTTAGTTTCTTATTTCATAATTAGTAGAAATTCTTTTATCAAAAGTGTAGCATACAATGAGATTAGAGGGTAGAAAATGTATTAATTTAGCTTATTGAGACTTTTACTTAAATATATACATTTAAGAAGAATTTAATTATAATATAATTAGCAAAGTATAGAAGACTTCATTATTTCAATCAAATTATACTAAGATATACAAGCTTTAAATTTGCTTTTACTTATTCATCTCTATAAATAAATTCATACATTAATAGAATCATATCCAGAACTAAATTATTTGTTCTAAGATTAAATGTTGAATCTTATAAGATAAGTCCTTGATTGCATGATCTATGAAATTAGTATGTTAATAACTTTATAAATTAAAATAGAAATAAACAAGAAGAAGTTTGTATATTATATTAAATAATTAGGTTAGAAAGTATTAATAAACAAACTAAATGTATACAAATAGGCTATTTCATATACATTTAACTATAATTTTTAAATATAATACTCATTATATTAGAAAAATATTAGGAGCTCATATATTAATTCTATTTCTTCCTTAAAAAGCAACTGGGTTTCATTCTTTTTGTAAGATAGAAAAATTTTAGCAAAGATTTATGAAAAGGTTTTACTCTATTGATGCAATTAAATATTTCTTTAGAAAATTAAATAATTTACTAATTCAAATGATGAAGAAATATGAAGGGGTCTTTATAATTAGATAAAGATGTTAAGAAATAGTATATTTTTATATTTGCTTTACTTTTATACATTTTTAAATTTAGTAATTATTCTTCAATTTAATTTTTGATCTATCAATCTATGAAATTATATAAGCTTCTCAATCACTATAGATATAACTATTAAATTTTCAAATAAACTAATTTATTTAATAAAATTTGCCTTTTCAAAAATTAGTTAAAAATGTACTGCTAAGAATTAAGGTTAATTAGCCTGTTATTTTACCTTTCTCTTTTTCATTCACTAAAGCACTAAATTTGTAACCTCTATTTGAGTTTGTTTAATACGCAAAAATGAATATTGTAGATTATAGATTAATATTAAGTTAGGCGATCTTTGAGGAATTTCATCTCTTCCCACCAATCACCGGATTGGTCTGGGATTAAATCAAAAAGTTTAAAAGTTTCTCCTCTCACATCCATTTGATCTTATTATGGCTAGTTCCATCTTGCTTTCAACGAAAATTTCTTCTTATAAACTGTTCCAATTTCCGTCATTGATAGTCTTTCATTTATTCTCCTCTGCTGCAATTGTGTAGCCTTTCTTTTCTGTGCTTATTGCTATCTCTATTTTTCCCAGTATTGGTCCTTGAAGCTCAGGAATTCCTTGCATTTTCTTCACAAGTGTTGCTCTGAATTGCAATAATAGCATCTTTTTACAATCTTGATTGGTTTGGTCTTCTTCAAGTTCTTGTCCATTTCTTCAATCAGCATTGAGTCGCCTTTCTGCTCATTTAGTTTCTCTTCTAGTCTCTCAAGTCTGTTGTCAAATTCACTCTGTTTTTAATGCTAATTCTGGGATTAGCTAGTTTAATCCTACGATATTTTCCAGAAAGCATTCAGTTCTCGTTCTTAAGACATAAGTCTTGACTCTATTCCTTCAGCTAGGTTAAGCTTTTCCATTAATTTGTCATTGTCTTTCTTGAGTTTCCTAACCTCTTCCTGGAAGTTTAGCACTACTCTGATGAACTATTCCATGCTCATCTGGCTAGAAGGATTGCATTCCGTCACCTCCTGGTGGAGAGCAGATTTCATCTGTTTTCTCGGTTTCTCAGCTGAGATTGGAGTATTTATATGGGCTGTCTTCAATGCTTGCTTCCGCTCTTCTTGTTAAATTCCAGGTTGTTAGTTCAATATAGATTAGGGTTTATATAGAGAAGATTATTAAGTCTTGGTTTCCTGCTTCCTCCCTTCCTTTTTGGCTTAGGAAGAGGTGGTATAGAAGCCTGATTTGAAACCTTCCACCATTTTATTTATGTAAAATGAATATTGCTGAATTGAATTTAGAAGGTTAAGTATGGTTAATAATAAGATAGTATGGTATTTATGCTTCATACTAGTAATAGTTCTTTTAATTAAATGATAAAAAGCATAAAGCATTTCTTAATTTATATCTACCATTATATCATATATCATCAATATATCCATACTCTTCTTATTTCTTTTTAGTATACTCACTCTTATGTATTTAAAACAAAATATCTTAAAGCCAAATATTACTTATATTAGTTCCAAAAAGTAATTTTAAGAATAGAATATATTAAAGGAATCTGTTAACTGTAGAGTATAATCTAAGCAAGTCTATCTTTACAAATTCTTACAGAAAGGATTTATACCTAAATACTTTATTTTTCCTAAATTCATATAAATAACTATATCTTTATTATATCAATATTATCTAATTCTTTTATACCTAAATTTAATTAATTGAGTCTCATAAAAATAACATAGCAATAGAATAACACTTTAAGATATAAGAAGCTATCTAAATATAACTAAATAACACTTATTTAGTCTACGTAAATGCAGATAAGTTTTAATATAGAAGTACAAATAAGTATAGCAGGATGATATCTAACTAAAAGTCTAATAAATAAATATAAGGAATATGCTTGTTTTAATTATATATCTTAATTTAAAAATATTTAAATCTAAAGACTTTATCTTAATAAATATATAAATTAATTAATTAAGAACTTAATGCTAATTAAATTAGGAAAGCGTGAGAAAGAGACAATAGGCTTTAGATCTAATCATTTAATATTTCTATTCAATTTATTTTTTAAACTTTTAGTTTAATTAATGTAAATCACATCTAAAATTAAATCATTCAATACCTCTCATTTCGTGCTAAAGAGAGCAATCTATCTAAAAATTCTTAATGCATGGTTCCTCTTGGATATGCCAGTGTTCTTGTTACATCTAAAAATAATTAAATTTGTGAAACTTAAAATTAAATAAATAAAATATCTTGCTTATAAGGTATCTATCTAATTGTATAACTACAAGCTTAATAACTTCTGATTTAACAATTTAAACAAGTCATTTAAAAACAATCTAAAAAATAGCTTACGAAGACTCATATGATAATTTGAATTAATTATTATACCACACTAGCATAAATAATTTATATATTGTTTAACATCATGCTTACAATTTTCATGATTAACTAAAATTTATTTAATTATTTAGATGCTATTAAGATAAATTTATCTTAATAGCATCTATTATTATTATCTTATATAGCAGTGAAATTAAAAAATATAATCAAAGGAAATATATCAATAATTAATAAGTATACCAAATTTACTTTATAGTTTAGACTTTTTACTAGGAAAGGTTATTTAATGAATGGTTTAATTTATTGTAATAAATCTTTGTAAATGAAATAGTTATTCTAAATCTTCTACTTTAAACTTATAACTTTATTATTTATTTCCCTTTTATTTCTATTCTTTATATTAAGCCACCTCACTCTTATTGAAAGCAAAATTATCTTAAGAAGTCTTATCAATGATAGCTGTTTTAGTGCTATTTGATTTATTTACTCTGCTTGTATTTTCGTAAGATTAAAATTCTCTTAGTTTTCTTAAACTTCTAGCTTACTTTCCCTAGATCTTATACTCATTAACTACTATTTTCTTTTAAGTTGCATAAGCAATTTTTAAGTTTCAATGCTTTGCTTATCTACTGTCTCTGCCTCAATTGCATTTGATAGTAGCATATCTGTTGATATTTGCAGCCTTTAGTTTTAAGCTTGGATATGTTGCTTTAATATGCTAGGATCTATCCTTAGTTTATATTAGAACCTAAACAAATTAACTAAATCAGGTTCTATTTATTTTAGCAGCTTTTTATACCTAGACATGACTACTAGCCCTATAGTTAGAATGATCACTATACCTACTAAAAGTATTACTTGCAAAGTAATTCTATGATTATCACTTGCATTTATAGATATTCCTGATATAGTACCTACTAATGCTACTAGTAAAAGAAGAATAAACTATAGTCAGTTAACTTTCTAGTAAGTAATTACCTTTTTTATTAAAACTAAGCAAAAGTAAAGAAGGTAATAGAGTATATGATAGCATGACTAATAGGATACAATTAAGTATCTAGTTAATAAGTACTAGAAATTAGCAAATCAAAGTCTTTAGAATTATGAATCATGTCTTCTACTTTATATTAATGGTGTCTTTCTGAACTTCCTATCAATGTGGACGAATCAATATAACTAGTGGAGCATAGAAAAATAAAGCTAAATTACTAAATATTATAGTTATTATATGAGGTTAAGAAAGACACTACTTGGAACAATCTAAGTCTAAAAAGGATTCTCAAACTTCTATTTCAAAGTTTAGATTACTATCCCTTCCATAACTACATCTCATTATTTAAGCTAGTAAGAAAATTACTCCTATCAAAGTTATTTCTATCAAAGCTGGAGAGCATTTATAAGTTAGTTTTCCTTTATTTCTAAGTAACTTCAAATTATAATAGAAAAGCTATTGCCAATAATACTGTTAAGAAACCAAAACCACTTCATAGCTTTATTATACCTCAGAACGCTAAATCTGTTACTCTCGTTGTCAAATAACTAAACGAAATAGACTAAACAGAACTTATTTAGTATAGAAGTGGTCTTAAATCAGGTCCTAATAAAATATATTAGGCAAATTAAATAAAAAGTATTTATGAAAAGAATTCATCTTCACTTGTCATTCATACTTCTTTGCTCAAAATTTCCTATTTTCTAGATTTTCATATTTTAAATCCAAAAAATGAAGTTAGCAAAGCTATACTAAATAGTACTACTTATTATATTATTATTGCGTTGTATCTTCTCTCATATTTTTTAACTCTCCGTACTGTAAAATCACAGTTATCACTATATAGTTCAAATGAATCTTTAGGAATGTTAGTTGTATTATTATTTCAAATAGGTTCATTATGTTTAGTTCAAACGATAGCACAAGTTTGGCAGTACTCAAGATAAGGCACAAGATGTAGATTTCAGTTAGAATCATAGTAATTATTCATAAAGAAGAATTTCTGATTATCTCTAAAGATGCTATTTTTCTCAAATTTTATGCTTTCATTACATCCTAAAAATTTCTCATTTCTCATTTTTTAAATCAGATTAGCAGGAATGTAGTAGTCTAAGCCTTCTTCTATGCATTGCTAAAGACCATATGCTAATATTATTGGCTATTCTAAGTAGTAGCAAGAAGTGAAATGAATAGAGCTATTGCATTACTCTTGTACTTCTAGTAAATTTTAGCCTTCTTCTCCTGCATACTCAATTGGAGTTATGGTCATTAAACCATTTAAAAGTCTTCTTACAGCTTCGAGTACTTCAGGCTAAATTTAAGCTTCGTAATTATAAGCATTATATAAAGCACAAAATTAGTATCTCCCTCTTACCATCCTAGTTCCATTAGTTTATCAACTGAAAACCAAATAAAATTAGCAGCAGGTGAGGAAAAGATAATTTTGATTTCCTTTGCATGATTTGATTTGCAAGTTGTTCATATACTTGAAGATTTCATACATTATCTCCTTTTATGAAAATAGTATCATAAGAGTTCATTACAGTTCTATAAGTTTCTTAAAGATTTTATATGCTAAAGTTTCAAATTTATCGATTTGAAGGCTCGAAATCTTAGAAAACAATTCCAACTTTATTTAAATTCATTTTTTCAGTTAATTTGAGGTACATTATACCAAATAAATTTCAGGAAATGTAGTTATCTAGAACATTACTATAGAGATTGGTGTTGCTAAGTTGATCTTCTTTACTTGTAATAATATAAGGAATATTAATTCCAAGTTATTAGAAAGTAAAATAAATTGGACCTCAATTTGATATAATCAAAGACGCTAAATGGCTAATTCCTATATCACTTTATTATCTGCAAGTACTTATAAAGTAAAGCTTAAGTTGAAATCCAACCAACCATAGACAGTGGATTCTCTTTAAGTAAAGATCTTTCTGGTATTATTTTTTCTGTGTTTATGTAAGAAACTACACAAGGAATGTGATAAGAGGGTAATTAAAGAATCGATTAAGCTGAAGACATTTATGATCCGTTAGAGTTAGTCGAATAAGAAAAATCTATATAAAAATTATCAGGTGGAGTGTAAGTTTGTCCTGGATATAGCACTGAATTCTTCTATATTACCCAATCCTAAGATATTTGAAAAACTTCATCAGGCTATCCTTTCTAGTTATTATAAACAGAAAACTAGGCTTTTATTTTATTATTTTGATTAAAGAGTTGTTTGAGCATTTGCTTATTGGTAAAGTAGCTTTCTTAAGAAACAAAAGTTAAGGAAAGTGTCGTATAGTATGCAGTCAATTCGAAATAGGATTTCGGAATAAATCCTTTCGAATTAAATTCAATAACTCCGTCGTCTAGAACATTGATATGAATTTAGGTATTGGATTAAACTAATTAAGTTACTTCCGTATTAATCAAATAAGAAGATTCTAATCCTAATATCTAAAGGTATTTATCAGCTGTAATTTATAAAAGGTAAATTTAAAGCATAGCGAAAGCTTATCAACAAATATCTGGTTATAGTAAACTACAGGAGCAGCATAGAGTCTTAGCATCTTAGTGATTTATTATGGAGTAGTATTTTATATTTATTAGTTGTAGCATTAAGTTGAATTTAATCCATAATAAGAGTGTAGAGGAATATTAACAGTGGTAGTTAGGTTTATTTGATTAGTATCAAAAGTCTCAAGAGGTTTATAAAATGTTTATTCTTATTGATATATTAACGAAAGCTGTTTAAAGTTTAGTTTGTCTAATAAAAGTTATAGCGGTTGTGGTTCCTATTGATAGGTTGGCATAATTAAATATAGATTTTGTTGATAGAATTACTAGTCTGTTGTATAGCGTAGTGACTGTATTTAGGTTAGTTTATAGGTATAATAGACATTAAAGGTGATGTGTAGAATAATTTGAATGGTATAAGTTTGAATTTGATTTTGTATGTGTTAGATTTGTTTTGTTATAAGGATAAAGGCACTATACTGTACTTATCTATTGTATATGATACATAGTGATCTAAGTAAGTTGTTGTTGACTCTAAAGATAGCAATAAAGATTTGATTATAATGAATAAATAGTTGATATATTAAATGAACTATTGCTTTACATTAAGTATATGAGTTTGGTTTAAAAAAGGAAACATAATAATATTTGATCTTTTATTAGTTGTTAATAAAATTGAAGAATTATGGATAAGATTAAATTATTAGCAATCGAAAAAGATATTAATAATGATAAAAACTAAATTAAAAAGTTAAATTAATTTTAATTTAAGAAATATTTCATAAGGTGCTTATATCTATTTTTTCAATAAATGCCTTAATCATTTGATAAAACTTAAATCATTTATAATATTTAATTTTAGTAAGAAGTGATTCATAAATTTAAACAGATCAGAGTATATATGAATAAAGTATTTAAGTTGATTGATAAATTAAAATAATTTAAGTATTATA
This sequence comes from Loxodes magnus, assembly GCA_946699065.1. NCBI lineage: Eukaryota > Ciliophora > Karyorelictea > Loxodida > Loxodidae > Loxodes > Loxodes magnus. The sequence goes on from CAMPDV010004824.1 coordinate 14,396, forward strand.
TTGATTTATTAGAGGATTAGAGGAAATTAAGCATAAAGTCTATTATAATATCTTAAGCGAATCATTTATTTTCAATCTATTAGCAACTCTACAATTAACGTGCTTGAATGTTTATTTATTGTACCTAAAATGTTTATTTAATGCATGCTAATAGAATGTGGATTTAACTAAAGTTTTTATAAATAAAATAGAAATAAATAAATTAAAGAAATAAATTAAGATTAATTTTAGAATTCATTTTAAAGCTTTCAAAAGTTTTTACTCATCTGTGAATAAATCAAATTTTGGATCATTAATTACTTAGACATCTTTGTACTAAAGTTCGCGCTTAAGATGAGAAAAATACATTTTTAGGAAATTGAAAAGGAATTTTTTTAATTCTGGAAATAGTTGATTTGAGAAAAAAGAGAAAAAAAGAAAAGTAGATAAACTAATGAAGATAAAAATAGAAAATAAATGTAAAATTTAAATTTTATTTTACTAGTTTATTTATAAAAAATTATTTTAGAATAAATTTATAAAAATTATAACCAAAAATTAACTGCTTAATTAAATGTGACCATTCCTTTTTACACAGTATAAGGCTTAGTTATATATGAACCTAAAATTTCTATCAGTCAACTAAAAGATTTAATTTAATTAAATTAGGAGACAAATATTTCTCAGTTTTTAGGCTTTTTTGATTTAGTTAAATGACAGTAGCTGTATTTACTTATAACTACTAAAAACTGTTAATTAATTTGAAAAATTATTATTAAAGTAAGTTGAAATATATAAAATAGTGTGCATACAAAATAATTTTTGGAATGATTAGAACTTATAAGAACCAATATTGTAATAAAATGCCATTAATTAAATTTAATCTTTTCAATTGGCTTTGATAAATCAGTTCTAAAGCAGATGAACAGAATAGTGTTTAAAAGCAATAGAAGATTTTATGAAGTGTTCATGAAAGCTAATTAGTTATAATGAATATATTAAACTTTGAGTTTTTGTTGAACTGTTTAAGTTTAAATTTATAAATAAGATAAATGAATCAAACCTTTAATATAAAAATTAAATAAATAAATATAAGCTTAAAGAATTATATAATAAAGCTTTAATTATCTGGTTTTTCTATTTATTTTCATTAAAAAGGAAGATCAGATTAATTAAATAAACTTACAATCCTTTAAATAGAAAATGTTTTAAAAATTATAAAACTTAACTAAAATTTAACATTTTTCTATCAAATTAATTTAAGCTTAAAATTATTTAGACTTTAACTTTATAGTTAAGAATAAACATTTCTTTAGAAAAAAGCATTTCTCTAAATTTATTTTAGAGATTAATATTTATAAAATATAATCTTAATAATTTTTTATTAGTTTTTATTTAAAAATCATATATTTTATGGTTCCAACTAATATATAATTATAAGTATTTTAATATTCTTTGTTCAAAGTTTTGTTTCTAGGAGCAATCATTATTCATATTTCAATCTTTTAAGAAAAATTTAATATAGATAAATCCTAAATTATTAATAACCTTCATTATTATTCTTAAGCTTAATACTTCATTATATGGTTATAATAAAGATTTATGTAGCTTTTTTCAATTTATGTGAAATAGAAGTCTATATAAATAAATTTAAGCTATATTTGAAGCTCATCTAGAAATCTATGTCCTTATGCTATTTAAATAAAATAAGGATTTAGTTTTTTAATTAGTTGCTTGAGTTTCTGACAGATACTAAAATATTAATTAATTAAATTTGATTTCTATATTATAAGCTTTAAATCGTTATTTGAATGTATTCAATTACTACTAAATACATTTTCATATTTTATAATTGAAAATTCTTCCTGAATAGCTTTAAATAGAATATTTAATTTATAAGTAATTTTTATAGAACTTCATTGTAAATAATATTAAGATAAATAAGCAATTTGCAGTTTATTTTAGCTATTTATTTTGATCTATATAAGTTTATAGATTCAATTTTAGCTTAATAGACCCAGATATTAATACATTTTCTCTTTAATTTCAATATCAGATTTAACATCAAATTAGTATATCTTTAATAAACCTCCTATCAAATTATCATCCTCTTATTTTTAATTAACTAAATCATACACTAAATTAATACAAACAATACATCAAAGCTAGAATCATTTTATAAAACTGTAAGATCTATTCAATAAATATAAAAGCGAGTGCATTGCTAAACTAATAACCACAGATACAATAAATCACTACTTTAGTAATTCATTAATCAATAGATTTATTTTCAAACTTCCAAAACTTAAACTTATATTCTTCTTTGTATGCTCTAGTTATTATATACTCGCATCAAGACAAATACCTCAATAATAACCAAAAACTCTCTTCCTTACTCAATTAAGAAATTCTTTTTTATCAAATTATAAGTATAAACTTTATAAAAAGCTTAATAGCTCTTGGTATATTATAATTACCTAAGCTTTTCATTATTTATTTTTCTTTTACCTTTAATACTTAAACAGCAGATTCAGAAGTTTTTTACAGATATTATTTGGATATAATGTATACTAAACTCCTCTTAGCTATTCTTTAAAACGTAGTGCTTATGTTTAATATGATCAGTTTTCTTTTTTTCACTTCTATAAGTAAATTTTTTCTGGTTGATCTTTAGGTCTACATCCATTGACTAATTTTAAAGGAATATGCTTTCGGTTAGCACTGCAAAGTTGCTGAATTTTATTTCTAATCATTCGATTCTAATATTTACTGAGTACTTATTTTAAGTCTTTTAGTATGCGATTTCCCCTTCAAGCTCCTATACATTTCTTAAAAGTTTAAAATTCTCCTATTACATAATTTTAGTTCTACAATAAATTTTGCTATTCGTATCTTGATTGGGATAGATCTTATTCAGAGGAGATTTTAGCGTAAAATGTTAGTTTTTTTATATAGTAGGTAATGAAAGGATAAAAATAAGTGAATGATAAATTTAGTTTATAAGGTAAATAGTAAATTTTAATTGATTATTGTATATAATATTTAATTATTTAATTTAATTTTAACTTAAATATATTTTCTAATGGATAGTTCGTTGATCTCTTTAAATAAATGGTAAAACAGTTTTGCTTATAGCATAAAAATCTAAAGGGATAAGCATTATATTTAATTTAAGTTATATAGAAATAATAGCAAAAATATAAGAAAATAAAATATTTTTTCTTATATTTAAATGATTTAAAAGGATGTAAATATGTTTTAATAATAATATACTTATAAGTATAATTAATTAATTAATACTTTTATACTTAATTCTATTTAAACTAAGTCAGGATATTATTTTTCCTTATATCAGATAATATAATTAAACTATTATAAAGTAAGTTATAAAATTATAAATCAAAATAAAAATATATAATTTATTAAGAGTATCTGTTTAACTAATATTTAAATTACCTAATTATTCTCTAGGTAAAATTACTTTTTTTCTTAAATATGAAATTCTACCTATTTTGTTTTTTTAAAACTGGAAAATATAATCAACTACGATAAAACTAAAGGTAGGTCTTTAATATTTAGATAAAATATTCCAAGAACATACGGTCCTTTATTATCTGTAGCGATATCTAGTAACTATAATTGAATCGTATCGGGAAGTAGAGATAATACGATAAAGATATGGGACTTAACAACTGGCTAGTGTAAGAGTACTTTATAGGGACATTACGAATCCTTTATTATCTGTAGCGATTTCAAGAGACCAAAAAAGGAATCGTATCGGGAAGTTCTGAAGGTACGATAATGATATGGAACTTAGCAACTAGTTATTTAAAAAGTTCTTTGTAAGGACACGAATGGTGTAATTTCTTTAGCGATATCAAGTGATTGGAATTGAATTTTATTGGGAAAGTTATGATAAATCGATCAATAAATGGGACTAGCTAACGTAAGGGTTCCTTGTGGGGATATACAGATTCTGTGTTTTCTGTAGCGATTTCAAGTGACCAGAACTGATCATATCAGGAATTATTGATAAGATAATCAATATATGGGGATCCATAATTAGACAGCTACTTCGAACTCTTCAAGGCCATTCAAATAATGTATCAAGTATTCAATTTAGTAATGCTTCAAGTGTTTCAATTTCTGGATCATGTAGATATGGAACTTTTATATAGGTGAATGTATATAAACTCTTTAAGGCTAAAAAATGATCTAAATTCTATAGCATTGGGTAAGGACAAGAAATAAATAGTATCAGGAGGATATGATAATACTGTGAGAAAGTGGAAAATAATAAGTTGAGAGAAAGTAATAACTATTAAGACTTTTAATTTTACAATTTAAGAAGTTTATTATTACTATTAGGTAAAGCATACTATGTATTTAATTACGTATAAAAGCTTTAGATTATATAAACCAATTAAAAATTAAGATATTTACGCATGGTAAAAAACAAAAAGACTTAAGAAACAACATGAGAATAGAAGTTTGACATTTTTAAACATAAACTTAAATAAAGTGATACTTCTGAATTAAATCAGAAGCTTCATTTAATAGGAATTTGATTAAAGTAAATTAATGATAAATTTGATAGTTTTAGGTTTATTAAATGATTATTAAAGAGATTTATCTCTTAACCAATCTGGTTTAAAACTAGATTTGGTATGAAATATAAGGTTATTTTATTATTTGTTATGATTTAATTAAATATCTTGTACTTATTTTAAATAAATAATAAAACATTTATTCTTCTTTATATAGAATACTAATTTAAGATCTTTTATTTTATTTTTTAACTAATTATATTATTAACCTCTTTAACTATTCGTTAAGTTAAACTAATTATTTCAATTTTTTAATTTTATAACTTCTAAAATTACTTAATTAATATCTTAAAATAAAGATTTATTTTTTATAATACGACAAAATTAAATTTCTAAGAATAAAGAATCAACAAAATTAAAAAAATAGACATAAGATGTTAGATTAAGATTTATAACTTTTATTAATTTCTGAGTTTTTATAATTTATGCTATTATAATAAAGTTTAAACTATTTTTATATTTAATTTTTTATTAATTTATTAAAAATAGCTTTTTTATATTTGTTTTCTTATCATTATTTTTTATTATATATAATTAAAGCATTTATAAAGATATTTTTATTTATACATTTTTTTAATTTCTCTTTTTATTATAATCTTTTAATGCTTTTGTTTTACTCTAAGTATGAAAATTAATTCTTTAATAATTAAGCCTCTAATATTATTTAGTATGTCTTTTAATCAGTTTTAAACAATACAATTTAGTCTTTTTATTTTTTCTTTTATTTTGCTATATTTACAGCTACTTCATTATGTAGTTTTTTTCCTCAGATTTCCTTTTTTTTGTTCTTAACTTGCATTATTATGCTGTAAAGTGACTTGTTTTAATGTAAAATTAACATATATTATTGTTTTTTAAAGATCGTTTTAATAATGACATTATTTAATCTTAGAGAGTTTCTCCGCTGTATTTCCAAGATTTTGAAGAAAGTTTGTTTGAAAATTATCTGACTTTATAATGGTTAGAAGTTTATAATTTTCGAATTTAAATTCATTACTCAATATATTATCTGTTTGCAAAAACTGATTAGCAGTATATCTGTTATAACTATTTAAAACTTCATTAAGAAAAAGAAACATGATGAGAATTACTTTTCACAAACATTAAAAGTTAATACTTCATTGACTAAAAAAATTCACAAGCATCTTTTGGTAAAAAAAGCATTTATAATAATTAAAATTTTCAAAAAATTTTTTAGTTAAAAAATTTAAATTTAAAGCTAAGTAACTTTTATATGCTATGAGATTAAATCTACACAGAATTAATTCAAACTTAAAAAATCAACGCTATTTCAAATTTTGTCTTATAGATTAAAAAAATAACCTTTTTTAGTAAAATTATAGAATAATTATTTTAATATTAACATTTAAAATTGTATTACTTTAAAAATTATTCAGATTATCTTTGTCTTAATTATAAATTTTAGAGTTAGTATTATCGCGCCACTAAGTATAAATTTAAAATTATTTAAAATTAACGATTTAAATTTTTTAATAAGTAGATATTAAATTATTATATTAGGATTTGAATTAATGAATATCAAAATAAATAATTTTCATATCTTCAATAAAAAATTAAATTGTTTTCTCAAATTAAAAAAATTAAACCTTTTAAGCTTTATTAGTTGATCAACAAACATTCAAAAGATCCAACTTGAAAGATTTAAATTTTTTTACTATTTAATATATTATTTTCTCTCATCTCTTTTTAATAATTTATAATTAATTTATTTTATGAAGAAAAATACATTTTTAATCATAATTTGCTATTTAGCAATTCTGAATTCATAAATATACATGAAAAAAATAAAATATTTTCTAACTGTCTTTTTATTAAATTTATCATTCTTACCTATAATAAATATCAAAAATAACAAAATAAATAAATTCTTATATTATAAAAAATAATAATTGTATAAAATAAATCTAGTCTATAAATATTTTTATTTTAAATTTAGAGAGGTGTAATTAAAAATTTATGTAGATAAAATTGATTAACATTATTAAACTATATCTAAATATATTTATTCTTTTAATATATAATCTCCTTAAAAATTTTGTCCATCTTTAAAATTTCCTGAAATTAAAAAAAAGAAATTTTAAAAATATTTTTTAATTACTAACTTCTCTAATACTTTTTATCTAAAAATTTTATACTTCTAACGTTTTTTATCTTTATAAGAATATTTTAAGCCTTAGCATTAAAATTTTAAAAATTTTTATTCCGTCCGAAAAATCTCTTGTAGTGTAAAACGCTGAGCAAAAAAAACAAAATAAAATTTTTTTTCCATTTTATTTTCGATGTTATAGTTAAAAAATAACTGATAGAGATTATTAAATAACTTTATTAGACATTTTATATTCAAATTGCCAAAATTTTTTCCAAAATTAAAAAAAATTATATTCAATGCTTAATTACATTTATGACTCCCCAAATTTTTTAACCCATAACCTTAAAAAATATTCATTTTATAAATATTCGATTATTTAAATTAAAAAATATCCGATCTCTTTAAATAAAAAAATTTTTTCTTATTCCGTCCGAAAAAAACTCTTGTAGTATAAAACGCTGAGCAAAAAAACAAAAATAAATTTTCACGCTTTTTAACCTTAAAAACATTTTTTACTTTTTAAATATTTATTTTCAAAATTAATCTTAAAAAAATTTTAAATTCTTGAAACCAAAAATATACTTTGCTTCTTAAAAAAAAATTAACTCCAAACTAAAACGAAAAAAAATTTTGCATTTTTTTGAAATTAAAAAATCTTAAATTTTTTTTGTCTTATTACAGTTCTAAAAAAAAAAAAAATTTAATTAAACAAAATTTTTTTAATCCTACTTTTTATTCCCAATATTAATATAAACTCTCCACTAATTCCGTTTCTCCTTTCAAAATTAATCCATTCTCCTTCATATCCTTTACTTAACAAACCTCACTCTTAATAATTTAATCAACACTCCCATCCCTTATCCCTTTTTACACTTTTTTAGTTCCATTTCAAATATTTTTTGTCCTAACTTTCACACTTTTGTTCCGTCAACATTTTTCCCTATAGTGCAAAACGTCGAGTCAAAAAAACAAATATTTTATTTTCGAGTTTTTTATAACTCTTTTAAACCCTTTTCTACTTTTTTCAATTCTTATTTAAGAATTGTCTTAAAAAAATTATATGTTCTTAAATTCAAAAAAGACTTCATATTTAAAATATACTATTTAATTCAGAAAATTATTTTCCACTCTCTAAAATTTAAAAATTCTAAAACTAATTTTGTCTTATTCACAAACTCAAAATATTTTTTTCATTTAGAAATATTTTTACTCTCCCTCTCTTAAATTTAAAAAATATATAAACTCTCAACTAATTCCATTTCTCCCTTTTAACTAATCCATTCTTAATCTTATTAAAACTTAAATTTAAAAAAAACCTCATTCTCTAATAAAATTCTATCAACACTTCCATCCTTTTTACCCTTTTAATTAGTTATGCTTCAAATTTTTTTGTAAAAAAAAATCACTTTTTGTTCCAACAGTAAATATTTTTTTTAGTGCAAAACAATGAACAATCAAATATTCTATTTTCATTATTTTCTTTATTTTCATTTTTTTCCATTATTTTTAAACATTTAAAAACATTAATTTAAATATAAAACTATTACACATCCTTAAATTATTAAACTTAAAATCTTTAAAAATAAATAATATTTAATAACTTTAAAATTATAAAATTATAAAATAATTAAAATAATTAAACTATAAATAATAAGATTAAAATTATAAAAATTTACTTTCCTTCTTTTATAAACAAACATTTAACTTTTATTATCTAAAAACAATTTATACCATAAAAAATACCTTTAACACTCTAAATACTCTTTTCACTCTTTTCACTCTTATCACTCTTATCACTCCCTACACCCTAAATAGTATTTATACTCTAAATAGTATTTATAACCAACTTTTTTTTACTAACCATACACACACTAAATAGTATTTATAACCAACTTTATTTAAACTTATAATCAATCTTTCATATATAAACTCATATACTCATAAACATATAAACATATATATATAAATATTATGTAATTAATAAAAGTTATTATTAAGTATATCAGTTGTTCACTCTCATACTTTGTGACCAGACTCCTTCATCACTACAACCATGAAATTCATACAACCTGAATTCACATTAACAAACTCACCCCCTTATTTCACAAAACATACACTCTATAACATTAGTCTTTAAACCATATTGTACCAACTTATATTAATTAAAACTTACCATCTATTTAATTAAACCGTAAAAAAACAACCTTACATACTAATTCTTACTCCAATTATTACATTCTAAAATAAATATATCTAAACCTAAAATACCTTTTTCCTAATATATATATAAATATATATTACTTGATTAAACTTTATAAAAATATGTGTCAAATTGTATATTACCAACTGATCAGTAAATACTTACTTCCTATAAGTTAAGAAATATTAAAATGCTTACCTAAGTTAAGAATATTAAAATAACTTACCTAAGTTAAGAATATTAAAATGCCTTACATTCTATAAGTTAAGAATATTAAATACTTACCCTATTTATAAAAAATAAAAGTTTAGAAATGTAACATACGTCCTTTTTAATTAGATTATTTACCATCTACATATATTATAAAAAATTAACTCCATCTCATTTATAACTATTCCCCATCCATTATATTTAAAGATTGTATTGTCTAGTTATATCCTAACTTATTCCCATTCTTATAGAAAGCCAATGACCAGTAGTATAACTTAGTTTATTATTCTATCATGTCCTTTAGTTATCCGATAGTAGTGTCTTGCTTAACCACAAGCTTCACAGATTTATTATTCGGAGAGTACTATCGATATTATGGTTTCATATTTCATTATCCTTTGCTCGTAACTCATTCATCTATCTCGTTAACTATTTTCTTTCCTCCAATAAACTTTATATCTAGTTCTCCAAATTAGATCTCTCCTATCGTAAACTCTCTATCTACTAACCCAACTCACGATTTTAATGAAATAGTTATTATTATTAGCCTCAACAAGCTCACTCAAATCACTCTCTCTCTAACTATTTTACTCACTCAATCTATTGATTTAAGCCCTTAAATTATCATTCTCCTCTCTCTAAAGATTAAACTCATTCTACAACTCTCTTATCCTTTACTCTTTCTATTAATCTTGCTTTTCATACTACTACTATTAAGATAAATTCCTCTAATCCTTCTCTTAAAACAACCTACAACAACTCACTTATTCGCAATTTATATTAAACACCCCTCACTCGATAAATTTTATATTTACTCACGTCAAACTCTTGGACTATTCCTCTAACTTATCTTTATATCCTTATAACTCGAAATCCTTTTACTATAAGATAGTATTTCTACTACTAGATCAAACTCTTTATTTATAATTAATTGATCCTCTAGTTACTTTCTATTTACGAGATATTTATTCCCTCAAGTCAGTCAACAACATATCCTTATCTCTTTATAACCTAAAGCACTTTTAAATTTATTCTTCACTTTTCTAATTGACACTCTCCTATGGATTAGCCTACAACTATAACTCCTTTCATAAATGCTATATAGTTCTCTAAAAAGATTATTTCTATTCTCTAACTCGCAACTCCTATAGTGGCTGAATCTCCTTTAATCATTTTCTCAAAGGACCTAGAACTTCCATATTCTTTAAACTAAGAATAGTCCTTATACTAAGAATATTTTTACTCATCCTTTATTCACTTCTCTTAGCAACTATACCTCCAACCTCTCTATCTCCACCTTCTTTAGTCTCACATTACTATATAGTAACCTATTACATTGACCCGATACTCTTTAGTCTTTCAAAATAGATTATTTTAACCCATTTCCTACCTACACTATTCACCTTAGCCCTATACTCTTATCACCACCCTGCCTCACATGCTTACTCTAAACTTCTCTTGATTTTATCATAGATCTACATTATATGTTTTTCTATTTTAACTTATAATCCTCAGCCAACTACTTTTATCATTGACCCCAAAACAGAAGAATATTGCTTTAACCTCTCCTTTATTACACTCAAAGTCATTTACATACGAACTTACATAATAGGAACGATCTCCTCTTGTCTAACATATTGATGATCCTCATGAGATTCCTATTAACATTTTTCGCATATTAATGCACTGTCACTCAGACAATACAATGATAGAATCTCATTATGCTACTAACATATACTCAATTAACTTTATTTAGATTCCTCTTAAAGATGTAAATCTAGTATTTTCCAATTCTTCAATTGGTCTATATCAGTGATAATGTTGTGCTTTCTACAGTTTGAACTTCTATAGAATTTTGTAGATACCTTTCAAACATTTCTCACAGATGATACATCCACAATCACATCTTCTAAGCTTTTTAAGCTCTTAGTCGAACTCTTTTCACAAGCTTCAGCATTTAGTTGCTTGCATTTTATTTTTTGAATAAACTAAAAATTAAAAGAAACTAAATTTATGGCTTAAGAGATACTTAGATATTAATAGTATTATTTTATTAACTTAATACTTAATAAATAGAAGAATAATTACTATTAAAATTAAATTATAAATGGAAGAATTTTCCCTCTAAAATATTTGTGCTATATTTAAAATAATATTTTGTTACATAGCCAAGGGATAAGATAAATTTTAGGAAAATATTGCGAAAATTAGTAAGACTTAATAAAAATTTAGTAGAATAGCTAGATGATACCTATAATAGCCTCTAGTAGATAACTAAATTAATACGCGTGACAGAATATCAAAGAAAATTAACAAATATTTCTAATCATTACAGAATCTTAACTTAAGTTATAATCACATCTGAGGTTTCTCGCTTATTAATTACAAATAACTAGGAAAGCTAGTAGTTAGTCATAACTAAGTTTAACAAGTTTTCTGAAAATGCTGATCTCTTAGAGTTGACAAAAAGATGATATTTCCTTTAACTAGTTGAAAAACCTAGAAGGACTGGAGAACTACATTTAGTGCTTGATACTTGCTATATTGAAATAGAGTCGTAAAAGAAAACGCAAGATAGCATATTAATTTTGACTTATCCTCAAAAAATAGACTTGTAATAGAACCTCTTTAATCGTAAATATTATCCGTACTTAGAATAGAAATTAAAATTTTAAGAATAGATTAAGAGTCACTAACATTGGATAAGTATGAGTAACAAAATAAAAAACAAAAATTTTTAAAGCAACTAGCAAACATAATAAGTGCAAAGGGATTTTTTTATAGTGCATGGAAAGATTGAAACTTATGATTTTATTAATTTTAATGAATATATGAAAAATTAGAGATTAAATTAGCATGTTGAATATATTGCTGTTCTCTTAGGTGAGGAAAGTAAAATAACAAGATATTAAAAAGCTCGTATGAAGAAATTCAAACACCTTAAAAAATGATTAATAGGTTAACCATTAAAAATTCTATTACTCTTAATGTATAATACCAGGGTTAATTTCCAGAGAACTGCAAAATTCTTCTTAATTTCCTACTTATTAGCTAAAATCCATTCTTCAGGTATGAAAATTCTGCATCTCACCTCGTACTTATAAAAAATAATAAAAGTATTATAATCTTTATAGCTCCGTATGTAGAAAAAAACTTATCATTAATCTAGCTGAGAAACAGAAAGGAATAAACTTAAGAATAGCAAGAAATAACAGAACCAAAGAAAAGTGCTAAATAGAGTAAAAGTAATCCATTCGACATTTCTGAAATATTTCAAAGAATTAAAGATATTCAGATTAGTTTAAATCTTAATCTCAGGAAATAATTTTAAAGTACTAATAGCCAAATAAAGTAGAAGCAGTTTTATTAATCAAGACATTTAAATTGAATAATTTTTTTCATAGCTACTTAAGATGAAAAATAGCAATCAAGAGGCAGAATTTTAAAACAGGGTTATTTTTTAAAAAACTTAAAATAGATATTGTGTTTCTTCTATCTTCAGGTGAATATTTAAAACATTGGAAAGATATACTTCTGATAAATTTATAGAGTAGATAAATTTTAAAATATACACAACAGTTTTTCCAATAATGAAAACTAAACTAAGATACAGTAAATAAGTAAAAATAACTGAAAATTAATAAGGTAAAGCAACTAGAAGTAAGATAATTAAACCTTGTTATCCTTGAAGAAATAACTAACTGAATGCCTTTAAAGTTTTTTTGAAATAAACGAGTCCAAAAAGAAGTTAAACTTAAAAGGATAATAATAGATAGGTAACCAAAATGCTTAAAGCAAGTAGAAACATCTTGAAGATAAATTTTTATCTCCTTTCAATTTATCCAGACATTTTCAATCTTTAGACTTTATCAAAGATACTAATTAAAGTAAAGTGATAAACTAAGTTAAAAAGTAAGAATAATCAAGATATGAGCGACAGGCAAAACAGTAATCGGAGTAAAAGCAAAAAATAGTAAAAGTAAATTAGACAAAGGATATAAAGCCAGGCTACTCAAAAATTTAAAGAACTTGCAAATCCTAGTCAAATTTAGAAAATTATTAAAGCTCTAATTTGCGAATATTATAAGTAAGCAGAAAAACTTACTTAAGTTTTAAAAAACCTACTATGATATTAAAATAAAAAAGGAATTAAAGCAACGCCAAATGAATATAAGAGCTTAGGGAATAAATCAGTTTCTCTATTAGCTTGAGAGAAGCATCCTAGAAATCAGGGCTTCATAGAAAGAAAGCAAGTGTCTTAGATTAAAAATGATAACAAAAAAGAAATAATAGTAGGATTTGGCTAAAGAATACAAAATCAAATAAGAAAAGCCTAAATATTAAATTTCTCGTTTATCTATATCAGATAATACCCCCAAAAAATAAAGCAATGAGGAATTGACAAAGCACTTCGAAAGAAACTTTAGTATCTAGAAAAATATTGAAAGCATATCTAACTAAACTACAATAGTTAGTACTTTGTATAGAAAGACGAAGAAAAGTTAAAAAAATTGAAGAAAAGGATTAAAAAGCAGTTTATTAAGGAAATGAAATTGAGATAATTTGTCGAAAACAGGAAATAAAAGCGAAAAGAGTAGTCAAGGTCGAAGAGTAATGTAGCAGAGTTTAAATTAATCTATTAGTAACTCTAAAATTAATATTTAAAGATGTTTTAGAACTTTTGAGATAGAAATAAAATGATTATTATTATAATCATTTTTTAAAGTTCGAAAAAGTGAATAAACCAGTTCGTACTGCAAAAAACGAGCAAAGAAGCCTTTAAACTCAGAAATGGTCTTGAATAAAAATTTTAATAGTTAGATTGAAAGGTGAAGTAGTTTCAATAAGTATGATCAGCTAATAAATTACTCATCAATCTTATAGAACATAATAAGACCTATTTCATGAACCAAAAACGTGTTTAGACTATTAGATAATTTTCTCATTTTTAAAAGCTTAGAAATGAGTTAACCTAATCTTAATAACTATTTTCTTACCAGCAAAGATTTCAGACATATTCCCCTTCAATTACTTCTTCAATCAAGCTAATAATGTCTTTCGAGAATCCCTCATTTTTGTATACAAAGCGAAATTCTTCCCTCTTTTATGTTGGGTAAAGGAATAATAAAATCGATGATCTCTTAAGCAGCAATTCTACTAGGACCTGATTTTAAGCAACAGCAAGACAAAATTTAATTTTTAACCTGAATTAACAAAGTTTTGGATGAAATTCTATATGTTAAGTATTAAGCTATGAAATTAAGCTTAGCAGGATTATAAAACTTATACCTATAAATTATATAGATTTATTAATAATAAAGCAAGCTGAATTTAGCTTCTCATTGTCGCATATACTTATCCATTACCTGAATCGATGAATTGAGTCAGTTTAACAGATAGCAGAAACAGAAAATTTAATGATAAGTATAGAAAGATGTCATTATTATGCTTAAGCTGATATAGAGAAATCAGTTCGTTCAGATAAAGAAACTGAAAATGGTTAAATTAGCTAAGGGAAAATTGAGTATAGAAACGTATAATTGGATTATATACCTTAGCTTTCTAATATACTCAATTTAGTTTATTTCATAGTTTAGTGCTAATTAGGAAATAGGAATAGCAAGCAGAACTGGATCGGAAAGTCATCCATTTGCTTATGATTATTTAGAATAGTAGAAGTAGAAAATGGAAAAATTATTATTTACGGAATGAATATATAAGACATATCTTTACATTCACTAAGAAATAGTTAAGTGTTATTCCTCAAGACTCCATAATATTTATTGGAAGTTTGAGAATGAATTTAGATCCCTTTGATGATCATGATGATTAAATAATTATTAGTACTTGCATAAATTAATATATTGGAAATGTTTTAAAGTTAAAATGATAATCTATCAAGTGAAAAAGAGGGTAAAAAGAAAGTGGTAAAGATGTAATGGAATGTAAAGTACTCAATAAAATAAATAAAGGAATAAGGACAAAACATAAGTGTAGGAGAAAGGCAGCTAATTTGTATAGGATGAGCAATATTAAGGTAATTTATTATATTTCAGATGAAGCAAAATATTGGTAAATGGATGAAGCAACAGCTTCAATTGATTATAAAGCAGATTAATTTATACAGTAACCTAATAAAAGAGAAATTCTAAGATCGAGCAGTTCTAACTATAGCGCATAGAATTCATAAAATTCAAGGATATAGATAAAATTACTTGTCCTCAAGCAAGGTTGAGTTACCTTATTATGATATACCTAAAAACGTGATAGGAAATTTAGAAGAGGAAAGTTTGGAAATACAAGGAAGCAAATGAATTTATTTATAAAATTTAAAATTTATGCTTATATAAATAAAGAATTTACATTAGACTAAAGAACAGTACTATTATTAATAACTTTTTATTAATTTAACAAAAATCTTTCAACGCTTATAAACGATGATTACTCTGTTTAGTATTTTTTTAATTTCAACAAATAATAGATCTTTACAATTAGGTGAATGATAAAAAAGATAAACGTAAGGATTTAAATACCTGATTTAGAATACATCTCAGTAAAATGAAAGCTTTTATAAAGAAAAGAAAATTTAGTTAATAAACTTAGAAATATATTGCTGCAGCAAGAGAAATCAATTAAAATTTAATTGCGCTTTACTTAGAAAAAAAATGTAGAAAGAGAAATAAAGCAGCATTTTAAAACTTTAGCAATCTATTTTTCTTAAAGAAAAATGTTATAATTATACTAAGTTCTACATTAAAAATAAATCTCATAAAGGAAAATAGATAAACTTTATATCCTATAAAATATTAGATTTTTAAATAGATGGTTATAATGATATTTGATATTTCTCTCTATTAAAGCAAAATATAAAAGCATAACAAATATGAACCTTATAGCTACTAGCTCTATTATAAGAAATAAATAAAAACTTGCTAATTTTTAAATTTAGATGCTAATATTTTTATTTATTTCCAGTTAATTTAATTTATAGTTATTTTCTTCTTGCTTCAAGTTCTGTATAATTGATAGTGACTTTAGTAATTATTAAATTTAGTAGGATGCAAAATTATAGAAAGAAGACTTAAAGTATTAATAAATAAATACTTAAGTGCTTTAATAATAAATTATCTATATAATTAAGCTAATATTGCTCAAATCAAATGCTAAACCTTTAATAAGGCACTCAATACATTTATTTACTTTACTGAGGAAAGATAAATCTAACTCCTACTGTCTTCATAAATCTAACTTTGAACTATGAACTTAAAATTTAGCCAATTAAAAATAAATTATCAATCATACTTTAAAGCAAAAGAAAGGTGTATACTTGCTCTGCTTAACTAAGTTATTTCTTAATTAATAAAAATCTTTTAATTTAGACTTTTTAATTTTCTTCTTTAGTAAAAGAAATATAGTATTAATGCTTAAGAAAGCTGCTATTAAATTATAAAGCATTTCTATATTTAGAAGTTAATATTAAAGCATTGCCAAATAAATCTTAAGCTGATAATTAATTTCCCTTAAAATATATCTCTCTTTATACAAATTCTAGATATACTTAAGAAATTAATTATTAATTAAATAAAAATTAGTTCTACCAAATAGAAAACTTGAAAGTGATAATATATAAAAAGATTTAATTTAGATAAATGAAAAACTAAATTACTTTAAATCATAAAGTAATAGTTATCTTAGAAAATATTTAATATGGGCTATTATATTAATATTACTTATAAACACTTCTTTTCTATTTTACCTTCAAATCAAAAATACAAAAGCAAAATTATTTTAACTTTAAACATTAGAGTTAAAAACAGAAAATAAATCTAGATATATCTAACTTATGTTTCATTTTTACTCAAAGAACGTTTCTTCAAAGTAATAGTCATGAGATATTTGCAAATTTAAGTAAAAAAGCATGCTATAAATAATTTTACATCCCTCAGTCTTTAAATTCTTTATATTTAAAATTTTAACATAACATAATTTATTAAAGTGACTTCACTTTTATTTGGTTTACCACTAATTAGTTTAGGAGTTTTAAGATGTAAATGAATTGTTCAGGTCTTCTTAAAAGATTGCTTCTTCTATTGCATATCGTGTTGTACAGATTTAACCTTTCTTGATCTTAGGAATTTTTCTTCAATCTCAATTAGGTCCCAACATCTTCCTCGTCCTTCTTTTTTGAGCATTTACTATATCCAATAGTAATTAATCTCCACCGAATAATTTTTTCTTGTAAAAGTCTTCCTTCTGGGAGAACAGTATAATTTTGTCATATTATTTCATATTTTTCAATTATTAGATTCTTGCTTCTTCGGAAAATACCAGCACCTTCTAAAGATGTGTCCAACCTTTTAACAATAAAAACATCTTGTTTTGCAATATTTCGAGTTATGTCCTATTTTTAAGCATTTTTAACATTTTTAGCATTTTTGGAATTTTTAAAAATTGACAATTTTTTTCCGATCCGAAAAAGATTTTAAATTTTGTTCTTCTATTATTATAGGACCATTATTAAGATTAGAATTGTATGGTTTATTAATTTCTACTATTTTTTGCTCCGTTTTTTCCAGTTTTTAATTACCTTGCACCATCAAGGTTTTAATGCTTATTTCCGTTTTTAACCATTAATTTTGTTTTATAATTATTTGTACAGTAAAAGTTAGAGAATCTAATGGTTAAATAAAGTCTAGAAGTGATAGTTGCATTTTTTTTTCCCCCGCTTCTAGGGAGTATATTTCGATTAGAGAGTTTTATGGTTAGATTTGGTGTTAGTTTTTGGTAGATGATTTCTTATAAATTTTATATATATAAATTATATATTAGAATATCAAAGTTAGACTGTTTATACTTGTTTGAAAAGTAAAATAAATGAAATAATTTAATCTTCTTTACGAGTTTATTTAGGAATAGCAATAAGATATAGTATTTAAGAATATTAACTAAAATATTAGTTTTAAGCATAAAAATAAAATTAAAATTAGTATAGCCAAGTATTAGGAAATAAAGCATGATAAATAGGTAAGTTAAATTAATAAATCTATTGCATCAAAAAGATGATTTGGCAATAAAAGCATTTGTAATTTCTAAGAACTATACACATATTTTAAATTAGTGTTATTGAATATTTGATTTATGCATCTAAAATTGAGTTAATTTATGGTATAATAGTAATTTAGTTTAAATAATATAATTAGAGCCAAGAAAATGAAAGTTTATAGTGAAATTTGCAAGGATAGACCTGAATAATATATGAAAGGCACTTATAATAATAAAATAATTAGTTTAGGTAAATAGTACATAAAGGGAAATAATAATTGAATATCATAAGGTAAAGTGTTACAACGAATAGCTATTTATAGATTTGTTTTAATATCTATTAGTATATGCTAAATAAAGTTAAAATTATAAAGTATTTACTTATAAATTTAAGAGTTACTAAAATAATAATATCAAGGTTAAGTCCCTTATGCTATCTAAGCATATAAATAAATATAAAATTCTTTAGTAAACTAGTTTTCATTAATAATTAATTTATCTAATATTAAATAAAAAGTAGACATACAGTTAGCTGTTTAAGGATTATTAAAACTTAAATTCAAAAAGCTTAAGAGAAATAAATGCTATATTAAATAGAATTAAGAGCATATACAAAATTAAAACTATTATACCATATAATAAAAATATTATTTCAGAATTCTCACTATCTAAACATTTTTATATGACCAAGTGCAAAAATATTATTTACAACTTTTAGATGGTTAAAAGAAATATAATGAGCAATGTGTGTATTAAATAAAATTAAAATAATAACTAAACTAATAATAAAAACTTAACTAATTTTAGGGGTAAAATTCATTTTATTATAAGTGACTACTCTGGATGAAAATCTATTTAAATAACTATTTATTATTATTTTAAAGTTAAAATTATTATGATCTAGTTAATATAGTATCTCTATTGAAGGATATAAGCAAGTCTTTAATGGTCATTAATTAACTTAAATTATTATAAAAATAAAGATAAATTAAATTAAATTAATTAAATATCCTGGATATATAAGAGCAAGCAGTTATTAACTATAAGAGTCAAATAACTAATTTATTATAATTTAAGAGAAAATCAAGTTTATTAATGTTTCACTTTATTTGCTTATATACTTCTTAAGCTTTACATTTTTCTCATTTTTTACTATTATCAAAATTGGAATTTAAGAGAACCCGCTATTTGAATGCAATGAAATCTATGATTGGAAAAAATAGTTATCTAAATTAAAAAAATCTAAATATTTAAAAAAAATTATAGAAGAGTGAACTAAATTTAGAATTAAGTGCCAAAATAATTTTATTAATACCTTAATCAATAAAAACTAAATTATAGAAGCTAATAAAGCATAGCAAGTAGACTAGATTGTTAATCTAATTTAATAATTAATATAATTTAAATTTAAATCGAGAAACTAAAACAAAGATGATTAGTCTTAAAGTTTATATCAGTCTTTTATCTTAACCTTCTAGAGCTATATTAACAGTTCTAAAATTAGCAAAATTCCTTATGAAGTTGAATTTCCTCTTTTAGATAAAGGATAATATTTCCTCTTAATTTTAAAAATTAAATCAACTGGCTTAAGTACCAGTAC